>NQII01001446.1:345008-368064 GCA_002778355.1 Clitarchus hookeri | reverse complement strand
AGACATTACAGAAGGAGAAAATACAACCCAAGGAATATTGAAGGATTTAGTGCGGATGTTGCTTAACAAGATGACGTTTTTGTTAAACAGGTTATGGGACCGCCAGGGGTATATCAGAGTTGTTGACCTTGGTTTGTGTACTGGTATTTGAGATGGCTTGCTGAATCGGTGGACGAGGTGCCTGTCGAGGAATGCTCTGGCTATTTGTTCACACTGTTTGTTGAGATGACTTATGGTGGAGGAAATACGTTTGGCTCTTGTGGCGAGACTGTAGGGTAGGGACTTTTTAGCATGGTATGGGTGGCAGCTGTCAAAAAGTAAGTACTGGAGTTTGTTGGTGTGTACGGCAGTTTGAATAGTGCCATTGTGGAGAGTCAGTTCCACATCCAGGAATATGGCGTGTGTTTTGGAGTAATACCAGGTGAACTGGTGACTGAGGAAGTTTTCTTCTAACCTGCCCATAAACAGATTGGCATAGGATGAAGCCATACATGCACCCATTTCTGTGCCTTTGACCTGAAGGTAATGTGTGTCTTGGAATCTGAAGTTGTTGCTGAGGGTTAACCTGGCGAGATCAACAAGGAATGCTGTAGAGAGTTTGTTGGAGGTAATGTTATATTGTTCTAATGTTCTAACCAACATCCCCCACTCATTTGGACTGTCAGCAAAAAAAAAAAAAAACACAGTTCTACAGTATATTTTAATAAATTCAAATATTCATTGTCCCCTTTTTAAAATATGGTAGATAAGTTTTCAAAAAAATTCAATGANAAATATGGTAGATAAGTTTTCAAAAAAATTCAATGAAGTTCCAAAATTAAATTATTTAAGTTAGGTGTACTCACTGCGTGAAACTGGTCATAAAAGTTACTAGGTCTACAACAAGAATCATTTGCAGGATGTGAAATATGGTTTGCACAGCGCAGTTATCTAGCAGGAAACCTAGCAACTGCATGTGGAGCAACAGCCCAGCCATCTATCGGCAAGCACAGCAACTACATGTTGGAGTAACAGCACAACTATCTAGCAGATTACTTGGCAACTAGATGCTGGCGATACAGCATGGAAATCAATCACATTATTGTAGAATTTAATTATATACATATATACAAACATACTGCTTCTTGTAAAAAATTGTTNGGGAAATCAATCACATTATTGTAGAATTTAATTATATACATATATACAAACATACTGCTTCTTGTAAAAAATTGTTTAAAGATTATTGTTAAACAAAAGCAATTCGTGACTGCTAAGGCTCAAAAATTGCAATTACAATCACAACGCAATTTAGTTTTAAATCCAAAAAATATGGTTGCAATCGACATTTCAAACAATTATGTGTGTATATACTGTATCATTTATTGTTCAATAATGGGGTTAAAACTCGATGCTTTATTTATAGCAACACAAATATGTTTGAGTTATTTTGCATATTTAAAATAAAACGTGATTATTTTTGTAGAATACACAGTAAGTATAAAAGAAAACCCCAACTTTGAAGGTCTATAATATTAAAACCAAACAACCTACAACCTTGGTTGACCAATCAAATGAACCATGGAACGGTGAAGTTTGTTTACCATATCTTCATAAATGTTCAATGTGACCATCACGAACGGCCCGAATGACATCTACGCGATAACCAAACTCGTTCCACGCTCTTGTCAGCATGCCCAGGGTTACAGTTTGGATGGCATTCCTAACTCAGGGTTTGAGGTGGTGAGGGGGCAGCGAGCTCGCAGTCGACATGTCAATGTGAAGGGGACGGTCTGATGTTTCCTTTATGTGCTCAGAACGAAGTAGACGATGCCTTCATGTCTAAGCTGGTTTTTAGCGATGAAGCGNTCTGATGTTTCCTTTATGTGCTCAGAACGAAGTAGACGATGCCTTCATGTCTAAGCTGGTTTTTAGCGATGAAGCGGCCTTCAATACAAATGGTAAGGTGAACCGGCACAACGTGCAGATATGGGGCCAGGAGCCTTCACATGAAATCACCGAACACGAGCGCGCTTCCTCCAAACTGAACGTGCTTTGCGCTGTATCCAAAGAGTTTTCGGCTCTTTCTTTTTTCACAAGCCCACTGTTACTGGAATCCCTTATTTGGACATGCTTACAGAGTGGTTGTTTACTCAGTTAGAAGAGGCGGCGCGGGACTTCATTTTCCAGCAGGATGGTGCGCCACCCCATTGGCACCTAGCTGTTCGCGGATACCTGAACGAGACGTTGCCGCAACGCTGGATTGGTCGCGGAGCAGCTGGTAACCAGGCTCTTTATCACTGGCCCTCAAGAAACCCGGATATTACCCCGTGCGATTTTTCTCTATGGGGGTACATAAAGAATCAAGTGTTTTGTCCACCATTGCCGGCTAACATTGATGACCTCAAAACGAGAATTACGAACGCCATCCAAACCATAACACTGGACATGCTGACAAGAGTGTAGAACGAGTTTGGTTATCGCGTAGATGTCGTTAGGGCCGCTCGTAGTGGTCACATTGAACATATATGAAGATATGGTAAACAAACTTCACAGTTCCATAGTTCATTTGATTGGTCAACCAAGGTTATAGGTTGTTTGGTTTTGATATTATAGACCTTCAAAGTTGGGGTATTCTTTTATATTCATACTGTATAATGAGAATACAGTGGCTAGGAGGCTATTTGAAATCTATTAATTCCATTTGGGTAGTTGAAGAAATGTAGGCTATGGAATTATTTACTTCCAACAGCACAAACGTTTTATTTGGCAGAGTGAAATATATTTGTTTTGATTGCAAACCCTTTTTTTAATTAAGGCAAAATTAAACCTTCTACTTAAATAAAATTTCCTACTGGCATAAAACTTTCTCCTGGCATAACATTTCCTACTGGCATAACATTTTTCCCTGAAGTGGTTCAACTAGTGGCCTCACAAGTATAACCAATAAATTTTCAAAATGTTAAGTATTGAGTATCAGGAAAGGTATCGCGTATCGAAAAGCTAACTTATGGAATCAATCCAGGTATCAATATCAAGAAAATTTGGGTATTGGCACATTACTACTTTAAAGCTATAAAAACACACATTTGTAAATCCATTAGTCCAAAAATCTTTGCAGCAATATATTAAAAACAATTTTTCAGGAAAAACAGAGGAAAACTTAAAAATGATTTGACATCTACAATTACTTTACCATCATCATTTACTAGTAAATGCAATCAATTTTTCAGCATTAGATTTAGGTCTGCAATTTAATTACAAAAAGGATTCAGCATAATCTGGCTCTAAATATTTCACAGGGGAAAATTACCATCCATAACCTCTAGCCAGCATTGGTTGCAAATACATACTACGCACAATAAGTGCCACAAGATGACCTTTTCACTCATCTGTGTTGTTTCGTAATGCTTAGCATCCTCTTATAGTTAACTGTGCATGTGTGTTACATAATACAGCTAACATAACCCTAATGAAAGAATAGAGGCAGGTTTCTCAAAGAAATACGACTTGCACTCTAGTTACACATATAATATAACGAGTTTTCTCTCATAATTTTAAAGTTCAAGAATTTTTCAAGGACGATAAGAACTAAATGTAATTTAAAAGCTCTTTTAAAACTATTAAAAACAGACCTAACATAAAAAACGGGCTTTTAACATTTTCTTTGCAGTTAAAATAAGTTTGCTAAGATTTCACAATGGCATTGATTTTTGAGGCCATTCTCATCAGGAACCACAAGGCCTTGTAAAATCAGGTCACAAATGTATCTAATATTTCACAATTTTACAAAATCTCAACAGACTGAGATCTTGGTGTATATTTGAGGCACAAGCACAGTGCAAGTCCTGTACTGGAGAAATGCGCACACGCACACACACACACACACACAAAGCAGACATGGAAATGACGTGATACTCACTGGACTGGGCAATGCACGTGAGTAGGAAGTCTTTGTCTTTAGCCTCGGTGACCAGCATCTCCCGGAGTATCGCCACCATCTGGCTGTGTGCAAGGGCCTTCGCCCTCATGTAGTACGTGGCAACACTGCAACAAGCACAGTAAGGGCTGGTTACTTACGTTCCTATACACAGACTATTGTAAAAACTGTTTCACTGTTGTTTGGACTTTCCTTGCGTGAATACTTTGTCTGCAAAACTGCACATTTCTTACAGAGTATGTTGGCGGTTGAAAGACAAGAAAGGTTCAGAAACGACAAGAGAGCGAAGTGCCGGGCCAGAAAAGATAATAAAGCATGAGCAGTATAGCAGAACTTGAATGAGACCATTGAAAAGGCTAGAATGGATTGTACAGACATGTAGAGACTATAAGAGGAGCGAGACTGCCCAAACAAAGTATGTTAATTGATATACAAAGGAAGAAGGCCCAAGCGACAACCAAGAAAGAGATCAGTTGAGAGATTTGGGAGGCTCTTAACCATGAGGTCTTGAGCGCTGATGAGGGTGAAATGTGGTGAGAATGGAGCAGCGCCAGAATGCAAGGGCGGGGGAAATGGGAGATCCCAGAGAAAACCAGACAACCAGAGACATCATCTTGCATGATTCCCACTTGTGAAAATCTGGGAGTGACCCGGCTGGGGATTGAGTCCGGTTCGCGTCGGTCGTAGACGAGCAGTCTAACCGCTTAGCCACCGCAGACCCACCAAAAAAAGAGGTTGGAGGAACAGATAATAGCAGAAGTACAGCAGTGGGGAGAAGATTGGAGCAAGATCAAGGAGGAATAAAGATTGAAAGAGAGGAGAAGATTGAGACATTTCACAATGCTGACCTGGCCGAAGACTAGAAACACCATTGGATGATGATAATGCAAAATGTTTTGAGTGATTGCTAGGGGTTGGGCTTTAATTGTCGCCACATGAGCGACCACAGCTTGTGAACATAAGCATGGCGAGAGTTAAGGTAATAGGTAGAGGCAAGATCATATGGTGAATAGCGACAAAACCGAAATGCATGTTATTGTTAATACATTGCCAAACACTGAAAAGCAAGTTACCTACCACCAAAATTTCAGTTACAACATTAAATAGAATTTCATTAAACAAAATATATTATTTTATCTGTGAAACAACGACAAACAAATTTTACCAAAATATATATAAACCAAGTTATTAGAATAATTTAAGTTTTCAAATGATTCAAAGAAAAAAAATAATTTTAGGTTGCTGTCATTTTGGCTGAGTGAATAAACAGTAGTAAATGTGGATAACATTAAAATTATAATTTAATGAGAACAGAAAAATTCAAAAACCAAGTATAAAAATAGTTACTTCCAGGTTGGAGTGTTTTTTTTCTCTATAAAACCACATTGAATACATTTCTGTATAATTGCAACAAAGATCCAGACTGTCTACGAGCATCAACATAAGTTATAAAAAAAGGTAAAACCCTAAGACGAGATTTTTTACTATGGTAATGCCCTGCATTATCTTAGTTAAAATAAAATGCTTTCGATTGTTCAAACAATTGCATATACATTATAAAATTTTAATGCAATTATGCATTTANACATTATAAAATTTTAATGCAATTATGCATTTAAGGATAAATTATTGTTAACTGATCATCAATTTTTAATAATAAAAGCTGAGCTAAAATAACACAGTACAATTTTGGCTTTAATAATGCACAATTTTGGTTATAAAGATCCAATTTATACATCTTTCATAATAAAATCAATAACACAGAAACAAAATATTTTCAAAATGAAATTCCCTTTAAAATAACAAAACAAACTCTTGTTTCTAGTAATAGGTAATCCCATCCCTAAAACCCACGTGCATAGCCCTTGATTCATGTACATGTCTAAGGCCCAATATAAATTTAGTAGGGGCTGCTCATTAAAAACATTGGAATTTATGTTTTTCTGGGGGAAGGAAAGTAAGAATCACCCAGTGCCAGCATTAGGAGTAAAACCTAACATGTGATTGTATGCTTAACCCTGACCAACCCGTGGTTATGCCCAAGATNACCCAAGATCTTATCAGCACAGGTCTTGACACTGAAGTGAAAAGCTGTCACCCTTATTGACCAATTCAGTTCATGAAATAACTGCATAGCAGTGATATGAAAGCAGTGCTAGTTTTACATGGCGAATATAGTACATATTGTTAAAATGTGAATTTAAATTATTTAAGAATATATTTTTAACTGTTAGTGTTTGAAACACTATACTAAGAGCTGGGCTGCTGCTGATCACCAATCATGATAATTTGATGAAAATGGATTTTTAATATTCATCACAATTTGCAAAATTTCACCAATTTAATTAATATCATAATTTAAAAAAATGCAGCAGATACAGAAACAGTATACAATAATGCTTGCTAATTACAAGTGATGTGTATATTTTTCTGTTTGCCATTGAGACATGCCTTAAATGACAAGATGGCAGAATCACAACATAACATGATATAACTACAACATAGATGACATACTCATATTTTGGTGGCACATTTAAGGAAAATAATTGTGTATTATAATTGCAAATTTATATCTTTCCAATTAAAAAAGTGTTTAAAATGTAGGAGTGTGTAAAGATAGTTTTGTTAAATCATTAGTGGTGCTGGCAGAACGCNCAATTAAAAAAGTGTTTAAAATGTAGGAGTGTGTAAAGATAGTTTTGTTAAATCATTAGTGGTGCTGGCAGAACGCTGGCGGAGTGTTAGTATCAACGTTATTAGTCTGTATTGATTAGTATCACACATGTATTTCATAAACAAACATGGCTAATGTCTGTTCTGCTGTAGTAGTACAGTGTATACAAAACTGTTTTCCCTGCAATCAAGATTCGTCTAAGGATAGTACGCCAATAGAGCTTTGTGCCTTTCATCAGATACAAATTAAAGTCCCTACATTTAGNAAGATTCGTCTAAGGATAGTACGCCAATAGAGCTTTGTGCCTTTCATCAGATACAAATTAAAGTCCCTACATTTAGGTGTGAATTGTAATTAAAACCTTATCATTTACCTTCACAAGGTTTTTGACCTCTCATTTTCTTAAAAACTTTATTTAAGATTATTAAGAAGGGCAAAGTGACATGATGGCCTACCCATACATTCTGAGCAAATAAACACATGCAATTTGTTTACCGCCAGTTGTCTGTATACTCGTTCAACTACACTGTAAACAAGTATTGTGCACAAACAATAGGAAATAATATTGTGAAAATAAAGCAGTGCTATGGAGGTTTACTGGAAAAAGCTCTAATCTGCTCACAAAATTGGCCAGATCAGTAACAAATTATCACGATTGTCATAATCGCCGAAAGATGTGATCGCCCCAGCTTTAATTACACTAATGCAATTTCNAGTAACAAATTATCACGATTGTCATAATCGCCGAAAGATGTGATCGCCCCAGCTTTAATTACACTAATGCAATTTCAGAAGCTTACGAAAAGCAGTTTTTTTTTTACAATAGAGTGGATGTAAATGTTAATGGGTACACCATGGTATTATCCATGAAAGTAAGACGTTCTTACTAGAGCTGGGCGGGATCCCGACTTTTCGGGAAAAATTCGGGAAATATATTTTTCGAAAAAGTCGGGCGGGAAATAATTTTTCCCGTAAATTTTTCGGGATTAAAATTATTTAAGCTATTTTGCTGTTATATCTGTNAGTAACAAATTATCACGATTGTCATAATCGCCGAAAGATGTGATCGCCCCAGCTTTAATTACACTAATGCAATTTCGGAAGCTTACGAAAAGCAGTTTTTTTTTTTACAATAGAGTGGATGTAAATGTTAATGGGTAAACCATGGTATTATCCATGAAAGTAAGAAGTTCTTACTTTCTATCTCCATGATATTAACCCTACACAAACAATGCAAAATCCTACTATTCCGGCACAGCGCTTAGGGTGAAATACAAGCGTCAATTCATGGACATTAGTAAACATGCAAGTGTCGGCACCCGTCCTATGTCCGTGGTTGTGCGTGTGCCAGTGCGAGTGCCATGTAGTGAGGTGTAGTGGGGAGATGTGTACCTGAGAGCGACCAGCAGGAGGGCGATCACCCCGGGCCTCAGCAGGAAGAAGATGATGTTCCAGAAGATGCTGCCTTGCTGGAGGTGCAGCACCCCCGTCAGGATCATCTCGTACATGTAGGCAAAGTCTCTGAATGGGCCGCACATCACAGACGCCTGCACCCTGCGCACACCATCCTCTACCTCACATCACACCTCTCATCACTAGAGGGTTGCGAAACCAGCACAACTAGAAACAATAATAGCCTTATAATGTTACAAGATTAAATTATTAAAATAATAATGGAAAACTATTCCAAAACAAATAAATTAAAATATAGTCATAACGTACATTAATAAAGGCTCAACTTTTAAACTTGGTAACGGAAGTACTTTAAACAGAAAGTCTTATAATATGCCTTTATAATATGGGATCCGTGAAATTATGGCACCATAACTGATGTGTAAATAAAACTAATATGTAATTACAAAAAGATTTTTTTTAAAAAGAGAGGAAAAAATTATTTATTCTAAAATATGAAAATGCACAAATTATATCCTGTAAAAATCAAGAAATGTGTGATTTCCAAATACACAACTTACAGTTAACAAATAATACTGAAGTATATTCAAAAGATGTTTAATGCGCGACACATTGATACACTATTTATTTTTTCTGCAACTCCGTATCATCACGTGCCTCAGAAGTGATGGCAGCCACCCAGGCCAGCATTCAGTCTCCATAGATAAGGTGGATGCCTGGGGAGTGGAATGCACCTCAAGGAAGAGAACATTATGAATCGCCCTCACGTAACAAAACACTCGTGAAAAGGAAACCAGTAGACCACGCCAGCGAAGCTGCCCCTTAGCTAGTAGAGCCAATACAACCAGCACACCAGGAAGACCTGCATCCCCAACTGCCCCCGAGAGGTAGCAGCAAGTGCAGCTCACCCTACGAAGGGAGGAGCCACCCCGCTGAAGCTGTCCGAAGGCTGAAGGAAACAGAGGNGGCAGCAAGTGCAGCTCACCCTACGAAGGGAGGAGCCACCCCGCTGAAGCTGTCCGAAGGCTGAAGGAAACAGAGGCACCCCTAGCCCAGGAGGTTATATGGCCCTGCAACACCGTAGAACAGCAGTTAATACCAGCAGCTCGCCTTAGCACCGGCAGTGCTAAGGCGAGCTGCTCTGTCTTCTCTCTTCAGCCTCGTGAAGAAACACCCAGTGATCACCAGTAACCAACGCTGGACGTCTTCAAGCACACGCTGCAGCCCCAAAGAGTCATCGTTCCCCCCACACTTGACACTTATGCCCCTTCAGGACAACATAGCTTCAGTTAGAAAGTCTTTCCTAAGGGAGTTTATTGTATGTTATGAGATCCTGTACCAAAACATGTTTGTTTATACGGCTTTCCATTTATGCATTCACGTTTTTATGTATGAAAGAATTCAAGATGGTGGTGTGCAATGCACGTCAACACCATTAATCCAAGTCGACACACGAGAATCAACGGCATTGCAAGTCGACAGAGAGAATCAATTGTTTGCAGCGTATACGCAAACTATGTACTGAACACAACTCTGCGATAGGCATGATTTTTTTTACATGTCCTATTTGGTAAAAAAGAAAAACAGATTTATGTTAGAAATGATTAAACTATCAACACTTTTATGTAAAACCAGCATACAGACATTAATGAATCCCATTTTGGTAGACACAAGGTCAAATGTTAATGTGAAGAATTTTGAAAGTACTGTCATTTNCAGACATTAATGAATCCCATTTTGGTAGACACAAGGTCAAATGTTAATGTGAAGAATTTTGAAAGTACTGTCATTTAACTGTATACTGTTGCTTACAACACCCACACTTAATGTAGTGGAGTGCTGACTGCTCAAGTCACAAGACTGAATAAGTAAGTAATACAATTGTACCTATGGCACCTAGATATTTCTGGTACTAAGCATTTAAATCAGCAACATGATAGAAAATATAATAAAAGTGTTTCATTAAATTTGAACAAAAACACATTTTCAGCATTCCAATAATGTGTCAAATACAGTATGTACCCCATGTACAAGCATATTTTTTCTCAAAAACAAATTTGAAAAATAAAGGTGTGGGTCTTACATGGAGATTAAGATTTTCGAGAAAAATATACAAGTGAAAATATGCAGCTGGCTTTGTCACAACGTAGACTGCTGTTCCTCGCTGCAGACGGAGCCGATGGCTACTGCAGGGTAGGTGGTATTAACCAAGTGCTGTTGATATAAACTAAGATAACTGTTATGGGGGTTGAATAGGAGGGTGGCTTTCAAGCTGGTAGGCTAATCCAGGGCTAAGCTAAAGCGCAAGCAGTCCACATTAAAATTTTTGTTTACAGTTGTTTGCATTTTTCCACAGAAAAGTAACTTTAAAAACTTTAATTTTATTAGAAAAAATTATTACACATTT
Organism: Clitarchus hookeri; assembly: GCA_002778355.1. Lineage (NCBI taxonomy): Eukaryota > Metazoa > Arthropoda > Insecta > Phasmatodea > Phasmatidae > Clitarchus > Clitarchus hookeri. Next base: position 357,651 of record NQII01001446.1, on the reverse strand, counting down.
ACAATATTTATGCTGAAGGTATTATACGACTTAAGAGGCCCTTTTTTTGTTTAAATATCTGATCTGGTTGAACTTATGTATTTGTGTCGCCCTCAGACTGCACCCATTGGCTGACAGCCTCAGCATTCAGCTTGTGTTATAGATAATCCTGGAGTGCCATGGATCTTGCATCACACAGGTAGCCGGCCAACGCCTTGCTGCCGTAGTCTGTATACAGGTTCTCTACAACACTCAGCGCTTGTCAGTATGGCAGGTACATGATTTGCACCCCTCTGGCCACATTGTCGTTGGAGGCGTGCACATGAATCTCAGCCGTGCAGACGAGTTGTCTAACTGATGTTGTCCTCCAGCCACTGTCATGGCCATAACTCCAACATGTCTGCTGTGATCGTTCACTTCAGCACATCTCAAGTTATGACTCTGTTATGTCACCTGCAGTTCCTCAAGTCTGTTAGCGTTGGCCCACCAGGATCGGTTGTAACCCCAGTCAGGACCAGGGACACCTCTCGCCTAAGAATCTGTAGCAAGTCACTCGCACTCTTCTCCCCTCATGCCTTTGCAACCCAAGGTCTGCCCTTTGTCATATTGGCTGGTCCAGTAAAATCAATTGCACCTAATCCTGGCATATTTTTGTTACTAGCTCAATTATTATTTTCTGTTTCTTATTCTTTCTCACTTTTAAACACAAGAAACCTACCTCAATCCCTACCGTCCACACCCACCCGTCAGGCTGGTGGTTAGTTCAGCATTGCCTATATCGCTGGGGACCAGGGTATGGCAGTAGTTTCGCCTTGTCTGTCCCTACAGAGGAGTGTGTGANCCTGCAGTTCCTTGAGTCTGTTAGCGTTGGCCCACCAGGATCGGTTGTAACCCCAGTCAGGACCAGGGACACCTCTTGTCTAAGAATCTGTAGCAAGTCACTCGCACTCTTCTCCCCTCATGCCTTTGCAACCCAAGGTCTGCCCTTTGTCATATTGGCTGGTCCAGTAAAATCAATTGCACCTAATCCTGGCATATTTATGTTACTAGCTCAATTATTATTTTCTGTTTCTTATTCTTTCTCACTTTTAAACACAAGAAACCTACCTCAATCCCTACCGTTCACACCCACCCGTCAGGCTGGTGGTTAGTTGAGCATTGCCTATATCGCTGGGGACCAGGGTATGGCAGTAGTTTCGCCTTGTCTGTCCCTACAGAGGAGTGTGTGAGCCTTCACTCACCCTAATGACAGAGCAATTTGCTGCTGGCAGTTGTCCTGCCCCTTTTGGATGCTCCTCATGAGGAGGAGGTGGCCTTAGTAGGGGCGGACCTTCCCATGGGAACTCAGCATGCAGGTGGCAGTCCTGCCCAACCTGACTACCTCCAACGGTGACACACGTACACTTTGGGCACTATCACTGTGTGAGAGGTCGCTGTTCTCCAAGAGGCCGCCCACGTTCCCCTTTGATTACACAGATTGTTGCTGCCTGAGCTGTAACTCCGTCTAACTCGACATCTACTACGTCCCATTCTAACTATCTCTTCTACGCTACGCCATCAATCTGGGTAGCAGAAGGCAGCCAAATACAGTTTTGCCCTTCCCTTCCCGAACACCATTGGCTTTGCTTCAGTTCAGGTGTTGACTCTTAACGTCCAACAGACCACCCCCACCAAAAAATTCCTGGCAGATCATTGATATTACACTTAGTTACCAACCGAATCTTTAACAAGTCCACATGTCAAGAGCAACACTTCCAAACGAAAGAAGTACTATGATGCCACAACCAATATACTCCAGCCAGGAGAGATGTCCACCCATTAGGCAGCAGTANCAAACGAAAGAAGTACTATGATGCCACAACCAATATACTCCAGCCAGGAGAGATGTCCACCCATTAGGCAGCAGTACGTGTTGCTGACAGGGAAAACTGCCAAAGTCACAAATGTAGCACCCTCTCTACTTCTGAGGTGCAACATTTTTTCCAATAAATAGGGGTGTTAACTGCTGTACAGCTCATGCCGTATTTTTTTATTGTAACGTGTAGAGATTATGCAACAAAGCTGTGCAACGAAACACAAGAGATTTGGGCAGCGCTAAACAACGAGGTCTTGACAGTAGACTCACCACATGAGGAAGATTGTCCAGCCAACACTGCAATTCCTCATTTGTGCAAAAAAAAAATGTGCCAATGCATTTTTTGTATCATCACATACCAACCTATGAGCACTTGTACTTCTGGCTTTTTCCATTGTAAAACAATGCGAGTGTTACACGTATTATGATGTATTACAAGCAAACTAATCGAAGCACATTTCAAATGGCTGACTACGAACCTGGTGATGATGTAGCCGTAGAGAATGAAGACCCCCATGAGGGAGAGAAAAGCAAGGCAGAGGAACAAGGTGTGCATCTGCGCAGCACGCCACGACCGGTGAGAGGCCACACAACTGCTCAGCGCACCCACCTACACACACACAGAGCAACACATCCCACAATGTACCACCTGGGGTGAACACACATGGGAGATCCAGCTGGGTACATTCCCCCAACCGCAACACTCTGAAGCATACCACAATTTGTAAACGTCAACTATTTTTGTAACAAATTCATAATTTACTTTCTGTCCTCTTAAATAAATTAATTACACCAAGAGAGTTTTTTTTTTAATTGCAGTGAATTTATACAGGATGATTCTAAAATCATTGGGAAACATTGAGGGGTGGTAGAGCTCACTAAAACAAACAATTATTGTATAGGAATATATGGGCGGAAGTGACGCGTTGAGGCACAAACACAAAAATAACACATGAAATGCAACACATTGTTTATTTACAACGTCGCCGCTAAATGCCTTTTTAGAGCAATGTTTATAATAATTGCTCAAAATTGCTACCACCGACAGTAATGCAAGCTTGGTAGCGTCGGTGGAGTGATTGGCGAACAGATTCAAATACGCCGGGTATTTCACTCACGCCACCATTGTCAGCCAATCACGTCATATGTAGAGGTCGCAAAGCATGCGTGACTGTTGGTGGATGCATTTCCAGCAACTATTTTAACATTTTCTGTACAGAATCACTCGTTAAGTATACTGCTAATGAACATTTTATGTTTCCGTTAATGTGTTATGTTTTTGTGTTTGTGCCTCAACGCGTCACTTCCGCCCATATATTCCTATACAATAATTGTTTGTTTTAGTGAGCTCTACCACCCCTCAATGTTTGTCCCATGATTTTAGAATCATCCTGTATAAACGTAACACTTAGTTATACTTTTTTAATTACATTGTAAAAAGGAGACAGAAAACATGGGTACTCACACGATCGGAGTCACGAATCACACACACTTGCACGCAAATCATATGAATACATTTTTTGCGTGGATACACAATTGTAATGTTTTGCTGGCTAGGCCAACTTCACCAGGCTGCGAGAGATAGCACACTTCAGTCTAGTGAGTAGAGATTGGCAAACGGTGAACTTGGCGACCAGGAGGTTGATTAGGGTGAGGCGGAAAATTTGAAATATAGCGGAGGGGTTCTTATATTTAAGCCAAATGCCTGTCTGGATTTGGTGATGTATTGGTGGGCCAGTTCCCAGCCTCGCAGTTCTCCACTGTTATTAGAAAAAAGTAAAGCCCTCGCCCCTTCGGTTATGCAACAGCAGTCAAAGTTCTGGATGTGAGATGCTGCATGTGCTGCAACTGGCTTCTCCTGTAAATCTATGCCATGGTTTGTTTGGTGTCTGCTCTGCGGCCATTCATTCTCTGTCTAGCAGTGTTGGTAATAAGGTAAATGTACTTTGTATAGCACTGNTGGTGTCTGCTCTGCGGCCATTCATTCTCTGTCTAGCAGTGTTGGTAATAAGGTAAATGTACTTTGTATAGCACTGAACATACTGTAGCTGGCTTACGCGGCAAAGGGGATTCTATCGTCACCACAGCCCGTACACGAAACCGTACCTTGGTGTCAGGGTTAGCTCAGGCCAGCTGATAACGCTTTCTGATCCACAACCCACTTTGTGCCATGGCTCTGTTTACCCCTCCGGCCTCAGCCAAGGAGGGGAAACACAGCCTAGCTTTGGCAGTCTTTGGCCATCTCCGACACTTCTCTGCCGTCCTCTCGCTCCGCAACCTCTCCACTACCCACACCGCCAACGCTCTAGGTATATATAGAACCCGCAGACCAGAGGTCGAGGCTGACTCTCGCAACTCTATTGTTAGAACATTACTCTGTCCGGTCACGTACCAACTTCACTTTCGTCTACCTGCTAACGCAGCTGTAGTCTAGAACTTCACACTGCCCGACAGGTTAACGAGCCTCCCCACGCTTCATGGCTACCCAGCTAGCCACACACATTCAGCCACGAGTCCAAGTACTGTACCACNTTAACGAGCCTCCCCACGCTTCACGGCTACCCAGCTAGCCACACACATTCAGCCACGAGTCCAAGTACTGTACCACAGAGTTCACCCCAGCACCCAGGGCCTCCGCATCTACCGAGACTAGGCATCACCCTGGTTGGCATCCTAGCATCAGTCCTTCAGGCCCTAGTCAGGGTACAGGCTGGTTATGTGTGTATACTGTCTTGGCAATAAACTGACAAACCAATGTGGCTGAATTATCACTCACTGCTACTGTTCTTTCGCAACCTGCTTCCAGCTATATCCTGCTTCATCCAAGAAAACCTCAAACACACTTGCAGGAGCAGGCATGCGCCGCCGCCCCTGTCCCTTCCTCTCCTTGTCTTTGCAAAGTGGTGGCCCACTAGACTATTGCACCCTTCTGTAAGTAAGTGCTTGGGTCTGCTGGCGACTTCCCACCCGCCAAGTCACTCACTGGAGGCCAGAAGCCAGGTCTACCAACTACACCCACTTGTCTACACCTTCTTCCCTTCATCAGACTGTGCCCACCCCTATGGAACACCCACTGTCTCCCTCTCTACATTATCTACGCCCTAATGCCTCGCCACAGAGCTGGGCGAGACCAAACAGGGACTAGCCCTGACTGGAGGCATGGTAGAGTGCCAGCCGAGTGTATTCCTGGGAGCAAGAAGCAGCAGCAGAGGGGAACATCGGCCAGCTCGACCAGTGGAAGCCGCAACCCACACTACGAGCTACTGTGGCACGTCCCCTGTGCAGTCTCAACACTGCCTCCCACGCCAACAAAGAAGCCAGTAACTTTTAACAGGCCCTTAGCCTCAGACAAGGTGGTTCATTGCTTGGAGCTATCATCAAGGTACACACCTGCCCGAGTTCAAACCAGGCCAGGTACCTCTAGTGCCGCTCCTTGTGCCTAGCAGGCCATAGTTTAATTGCCAAAGGCAAAGCGTCCCACTTCCAGCAAAAACCCCACCAAGTGAACAACGCTAGTTTCCCAGCTGTCTGGGGATGGAGGCAACTCCAGTAACTCCCATTAGGAGGGGCATCATGGTAGATGATATTTACTGTTGCACAGTTGTAGCTGCCCTGGATGGGATAAGTCTGCTGTAGGAGGTGGAAGACTTGTGTATAGCACAGGAGCTACAACCTGGGCTATTGCAAGGATGAGACCCGTGAGGATGGTGATATTATTAACTATGGCATTGGGTGACAATTTTGGGTGCACCAGTGTGTTTCAAAGGCTGGGGGGTCATTTAAAGACCAATCTGGGAGGTTTGGAGAACAAGTTTTAAGTGAGTGGTGACAAATCCAGAATTCTGCAACTGCAGTTGAGAGTGGTTCTGAGTTTGTCGATGCCCTTGTGGTAGGGGAAAACCAGAGGAATGTCTGAGTTGCTGACCTCTGTTTGGGGACCTGTGGTTGAAGTGACATGCTGAATCTGTTTGTGAACAAGGGACCTGGGGTAGTCTCTATCGAGGAAGGCTTGGGCTATTGAATCACACAGCTTGTTGAGGTAAGTTTGAGTGGGGCACGCAAAAGCATTCACAACTCTGGTGGCAAGACTGTACAACAGAGATTTCTTGGAATGGAATGGATGGTAGCTATCGAAACGTAGGTACCAAAGGTTGTTGTTGGCTGCTAGGTTCACCGTTTGCCAATCACCGCCCAACAGACTGCAGTGCACCACCACTTGCCAACTATGTATCATCACGTCCGCACCACGTGCCCCAGACGAGAGACAAACCCTGACCGACCACTTCCAAGGCCAGCTAACCGTCTCCTTGGAAAACATAAGACACCAGGAGAGTTTAATTCGGCTTTAAAGCATAAGTCACACAAGTCGCCCTCACCCATTAAACTCTGTGAAAAGGGTTACCAGCCGGCAACGTGAGTTGCCCCTAAGCGAGCGGCGGATACTGTCCACGTACAAGGAAAGCTACCCCAGCCTCTCGTCTTTCCCAAGAGAGCGCAGTTAGGCAGCGGTGCCCGCGAAGGGAGGGGCCACACTCACTGAAGATGTCCGGCTGCCAACGAGGCCTGAAGGAACATCTGACTAGGTACAGTGAAACCTCTATTATTCGTTTTTCATGGGACCTACTGAAAAAAAACTCAGCATGCGGGAAAACTCAACANGAAACCTCTATTATTCGTTTTTCATGGGACCTACTGAAAAAAAACTCAGCATGCGGGAAAACTCAACATGTGGACCACTCCCCTCCTCAAAAAGTAAAACCTAACCTCAAAAAAAAAATTATTTTCATCCTTGGGTATACTGAGTTGATTGCCTGTAATGAACAGTGGGCATATCTTAAATACTGGATGAAAAAAATATTTCAATCATTCAATATAAGTATTGTATTATAAAATATTGAAATGCATTTAATTTCGAAAATCCGCCGAATGTTTACATAAAATTCACTAAATTTCTGCCAAATGTGAAAAAAAAAATGGCAAAAATTAATTTAAACAAAATTTATTAAAAACAATGATTTCAAATAGAAATGTGCTATAAATTGTTAAAATTTAAGTACAGTAATAAAGCATTATATGTAGTTTCATCCTAATAATGCTGCATTTTATATTTTTTACTCGGCTTTCGAGGCAAATTTAACAGTTTTTTGAGTTTGACATGTAAAAATCTGATTTTTTTAAATTATATTTTACTCCGCTAAAAATTCCGTTTCCTGCGAAATGTTTTTAAATTTTGCCAATTTAAACTCAAAATCTGCTAAGTTGACAACACTCGCCATCTTGTGTGACAGTTGATATCGCTGCATTAATCTGAAAAAAAAATTTACTACCGTTATCTTATCCTAACAGAACTAATCCGTGAAAACGTACTGTTTCCCAATAATGCTTGTAATTTACATGGTCATTTACCGTACTAACCTAAAAATTATTACGTTTCCATTGTGGAACGAGAGTAAAGTTCAAATTCGTTCCGTCCATTATGAATGTTTTTCCTTTGTAGAACGAGAGTAAAGTTCAAATCCGTTCCGTCCATTATGAATAATTGGTTCTGGTCCGTACCACGTCCATTAAACATACGTGTTTTATTTGTGCGGATATTCGTTTGCCGACTTGAAACAAAGATATGCCTGCAATAATTATGTTTTACGTGTTTTCCAACGTGACTAATTTAAAACAAATAGTGATTAAATTAATTACGTGCTAGTTAACAATAACAACGTTTCAAAACTAGTTGTAAATTTGAGGTCAGGGCGTGTCTGTTTACCTGCTCTTGGCGCTACTGAATTTTGGTAGTACCAGTTTTAAGATAGTTTTTTCACAGATAAACCATAGTTCCGAATATATTTCGGTTTTTGGACAGAATATCTGATCGATGGACGAGGGTAAATTAATGTTTTAAGGGCATAGCATGCTGGTTTTTTTAACATTGTTTATATAAGATATTTGTCGGGACCATCCAAAAAAATCGACTGATACGGGAAATAGACATAAACGGGAACGCAACGAGGTTTCACTGTAAATATTTGAGCCGTGCACCCCCATAAACACGAGTTAATTTTCAGCAGATCGCTACAGCACAAGAAGTGCTAAAGCTCTCTACCTACCATCCTCCTCATGAGGAACCCTCAAGCGATCACCAGTGACCAATGCCTGATGCCTTCAAGCACCAGCTGCAGCCCTGAAGAGTCAATGCTTACCCCCTCCCCCCCAACTCCACCACACACACTTACACTACAGTGGTATCCTGAGTCCCTTCAGGACTAACACAGACCTCAGTTAGGATTCACTTGTTTTCATATCTACCTAGTTGTAGCTATATTTTACTCTCCTACCTGACAAGCCCCTTAGCTATCTTTCCTTAACTTAATTCCGTAGGTTACCTGGCGATTCGCAGGATGTAGAAGATAGTACGGGTCACAGTGTCTTTTCTGAACCGAATATACATGAATTCAGTCTAAGCATACAGTACCCTTTTCGAGAGTGAACTATGTCCTGGTAAGCGTCATCCAGCAAAGGAGCTGCAGTGTAGTATATTCTCACGTGCTATATCGTGTGTGTGGGCGTGGAACTATACAGTGCGCAGCGCACATGTATCCAGTATCTCGCAAGTAGTCCNTGTGTGTGGGCGTGGAACTATACAGTGCGCAGCGCACATGTATCCAGTATCTCGCAAGTAGTCCGGCAGCATTCCCTGGAGGAGCAGTGAATACCAAGATGGCGAGGCGGTAAGTTGGCGTGAATGCCCATTATTCTTCTCTCTCGAGTGCTTATCAATCAAGTCTTGAAAGACTGGAGTTGAATCCTTTAGGTCCCATCTCCACAAGGTTATTGGGGAGGTCTTAACGTTTGGAGAATTGTATACAACTGTGCTAGTTCAGGTGGAAGCAATGTTGAATTCACGGCCATTGTGCCCTTTGAGTTGTGATCCCAACGATCTCGGTGCCCTTACAACTGGCCATTTTCTGACCCTTGNTCACGGCCATTGTGCCCTTTGAGTTGTGATCCCAACGATCTCGGTGCCCTTACAACTGGCCATTTTCTGACCCTTGAACCCTTGGTTACTCTGCCTGAACCTGACCTCAGGGACATCCCCCTCAATCGCCTGCACCGATGGCAGCTTGTAGAGGGGCTGCAACAGGATTTCTGGCATCGCTGGCACTGCGATTGCTTGCATACTCTACAACAGCTGCAGAAGTGGCATGACAAAGGACCTGAGCTTGCTGCCAATCAACTCTTGCTACTCAAGGAAGAAAGGCTTCCGCCCCTACTGTGGTGTTTGTGGCGAGTCCTGGAGCTCCACCCAGGGAAGGATGGCGTGACGAGTGGCAACTGTGTGCACCTCCCCTGGACAACTCGAGCGTCCTGTGGTGAAACTTTGCCCATTGCCATTCAATTGTTGAAATAGAACATTTCAAGGTGGGCGGAATGTTTNTCACGGCCATTGTGCCCTTTGAGTTGTGATCCCAACGATCTCGGTGCCCTTACAACTGGCCATTTTCTGACCCTTGGTTACTCTGCCTGAACCTGACCTCAGGGACGTCCCCCTCAATCGCCTGCACCGATGGCAGCTTGTAGAGGGGCTGCAACAGGATTTCTGGCATCGCTGGCACTGCGATTGCTTGCATACTCTACAACAGCTGCAGAAGTGGCATGACAAAGGACCTGAGCTTGCTGCCAATCAACTCGTGCTACTCAAGGAAGAAAGGCTTCCGCCCCTACTGTGGTGTTTGGGGCGAGTCCTGGAGCTCTACCAAGGGAAGGATGGCGTGACGAGTGGCAACTGTGTGCACCTCCCTGGACAACTTGAGCGTCCTGTGGTGAAACTTTGCCCATTGCCGTTCAATTGTTGAAATAGAACATTTCAAGGTGGGCGGAATGTTTAGACTTGTAAATATGTGAATACTCCATTTTCGTGTGTTAGTGGCCGTCTGTGTAAACTGGACAAATCTGATGTGTCNGGACTTGTAAATATGTGAATACTCCATTTTCGTGTGTTAGTGGCCGTCTGTGTAAACTGGACAAATCTGATGTGTCTACTGCCTCCCTCCCACGTGCTGGACACATTCAATATTTGAATTTCCTGTGCTGCCACCTCTTGTGGTTTTCGCAGTTGGCAGAACTGCATCCCGTGTTGGATCAAAGAATTGGCAACCCTGGGCCAAGAGGAGGCATTTAGTTGTTTGTGAAGCATCATGGCGGTGAGTAGTGTCAATCGGGCAGCCTCACTTCCAATCAACGTTTTAATATCGGATCCGAAGTAATTCGAGTTCGCAGTTCATTTTGTCTTTGTGGCAATAACAGAAACTGCCTAGAGTGGGCTGCAAACCGGCTATTTATACCCTCCTGAGCCGGAGGGATTGAGAGAGTTGGAAGCAGCACAGAGGCAACTTGCATAGCTGGAATGTGCGTATGTGACCTCTTGCTGGCGGTGCAGCCACAGAGGGTGGTGACTGCCACCCACTGAACTCGTGTGTGGTGTTGCGCAGATGGCCCCAATCCCAGGAGTAGGGAGCCTGCATGCCATCAGGCTTGTCTCTCAGGAAGGCAGGAATGGAAGCGTAGCGACAGCTGGCATGGCTAGGCACAGTATGAGGGGAGTGCAAGAGAGACAGAGGGTTTAAAGACATCACCCATGGCAGTCTTCTTTATAAAGCTTGTTTCCAAGTTCTATTGCTTCCAGGGGTGGGCACAACGTATGTACGAATAAGGACGCCAGTTTTCCGTTGCACATGAATTCTCATTTAGTCAGTCTATGTATCAGTCGTAATCACCTTTCTGCTTGCCTAGCATGCATTCCTGTAATACTCTTAAAGTAGAATTTTAAGCACACTATTAAACAAACAAGCTTGTTGAGCTGTGCACCAATAAAGGGACTTTGTTGTATACAAAAATATTAATTTCAATTTTTTGACATTGCTGAAGAAAATATTTCTACAGTGTTTTCAGTTATATGTGACATTGTGGATTAATACTGAAGTTACAAGTCCATTCTATAACTTGTTAGTTGAGCATTTCTGTAGTTACCTTACGGACGTAGAACATGATGAACATCTTGATGACGATGATAGCGGATAGCATTGGACTGAAGTAAAATCCAACGAAGAACAGAGTCTGGTTGTAGATGAGGTTCAGTGTGTTGCGAGCAATATCAAACTGTGGAGCACCAATCCTCTTGCACAGCAACCTAAAAACAAAATAATTACCTGCTGTTAATACTGAAGCAATCAACTAATACATTTCATAATTACTTATCAGTAAACTACCTCAACTGTCACTAGGTAATACATGTATTCAATTGCAGTGTTTAACTTGAAGTAGAACTTTTCTGTATTGACCCCATTTATAGCTGCCAATATTTNTACATGTATTCAATTGCAGTGTTTAACTTGAAGTAGAACTTTTCTGTATTGACCCCATTTATAGCTGCCAATATTTGAGAAACTGTAATAAGTAGAGGCAAAAATAATTTCTCAGAAAATTTTTTTTATCACTATTATTTTTATTGCTGCGCAATGTATTTCTCTTTATGAGTGTTGTACTAGCCGTAGTGCACATCTAAATGTAAATATCACAACCCTAGGCTGTTAGCACTAGCCAATAACTATTTACTCTGCCCACCCTCCACCCCTAATGCATCTGAATGTTTTTGTTTCGTGACTTCTTTGTGGCAATTCATTCTCTGCCCGAGAGTGTTGGTGGTGAGGCCGATGTATTCTGCATTACAGTGTTGGCACTGTAGCTGGTAAATCAGAACTTCTGTAGCACAATTGTAGTTGCCTTGGATGGGGTATGTGCGGTTAGTGAGTCTGCTATTGAAAGAAAGATAACAGTAAACTCAGAACCATTCTCCACTCCGGATACAAAATTCTGGCATCTTCACCACAAACACAAGACCTGCTTTCCAAAAACCACAACAAACTAGTTCGTCCAAAGCTGCAGCCTACCACAAATGCCAACCAAATACCAATCCTGCAATAGCCCATGCTGTGGCTCCTGTGCCATCCACCAACCCTCAACTTCCTTCAATAACCTACAGGACAAACCAGTTGCAGTACGTGCAGCATCACATACAAAGACATTGATTCCTGCTACAGTACCAGAGTTGTGAGAGCCCTACCAGCTTCAAGCAATAGCTCAGTACTCAGGCGCTGGGAATTGGCTCACCAATTATAACAAAATCCAGGCAGCCGCCAGCCCTCAACATAAGATAATCACAGCTCCAAACCAGATTCATTAAATATACCGGCAAATTTTCAATTTTCCCACCCCACCCTAGTTTACCACCTAGCTGCTAGGTTTACTGCCAAATGCACCCTTCCACCCTACTGCAGTGACCTACAATTTGCTGGCCTAAAAAGCAAAACATCGCGATCGCGCAACCCCGTGGAAAATGTATTGTCCCTCTTTGTGTGTGTGTGCGCCTGTCGACAATTACTACACTGTGAATACTTGATTTGTTGTCAGTAGTCGTATATACTCGTTTTGGTACTGCATCTCATAACATACAGTAAACAACCTTAGGAGAATGACTTTGTAAAATTGCTGCCATCGTAAAAATCGAAACGAATCAATTTTAATGCTACAAAATCCAGAACTGGCATGTCAAAGTGAGTTCTTTATACCCACGAAGACCATGTTTGAAAATTCTCTGGCGTAAAATTATTTTTGTATGAAATGATTATTTATATCAACAGGAAGAAATCTTACGAATAAATTACTACCCCAAAAGCGTACACTTGACGCGTGATGCGTACGGGCATATACATTAAACACGAGTTCGCCTCATCTTCACGTGTCATCACATCACCCAGG
>NQII01001446.1:326122-344958 GCA_002778355.1 Clitarchus hookeri | reverse complement strand
ATCACATCACCCAGGGGGGGGGGGTTTGAACCCTGGACGACTAGTTACCGGAACCCATCAGCACGCCTCTAGGGCAAGGGACACCCACAGACACGGCAATCAAGACCATATTCACCTTCATGTCAGACAGACATCAGTTAGTATGGGCCACAGTGTCTATTCCTCATGGGAATAAATACATGATCTCATCTAACCTCCAAGTTTTAATTTCTGGGGTGACAGTGACTTTAATACCAAGTAGAAAGTCGGCCCACCAAGGAAAAGCAGGAGACCACATCATTGAAACTCTTTTTGCCGAACCTCGAGTAGGACTGCAGACTCCCTTAACCGGGCGCACATATAGTATTTTATCACATATAAGTCGCCTGCGCTTATAGGTCACACCATTATTTTCAAAGAGTGTTAAAAAAAAAATAATGTTTATCGTTTATAGGTTGTGCTCATCGTTTTTGTACATCCTGTAAAACAAGGCCTGCGCCACGGATGACTGATGCACGCGACCTTGGTAAAGGTCGTGTGGCAGCTGTGTCCTTGCAAGCAAGCAGTGTTGCCAAGCTTAGCTACAGGCCTACAGTGCAGAAACTCTGTGCCGCAAGTTTGTTGGACGTAGCTCGTTTGGAATGTAATGATATAGCGCTCGAGATGTAGCCTTGAGCACCGGAGCTTACATATTTATTGGAAAAAAGAAATAACTTATAAGCATGTAATTTAATTTGAAATGATATTTGTACAAAAAAAATTTTATCAAGCTTTTTTTTTATATATATTTCAAGTATTTCTAACAATTTATGTTAAAAGCAAAAACCTAACCATTATTTTGGCAGTTTATCTTTGTAAGTTTTAAATAAACGTGCAAAATATAGAAAGGCATTTTAATATTTCCGTTACATAATTCCCTTCGCAATCCTTAACAGAAAAATATATTTTAAAAGAATCAAATGAAATAAAAGGAATCGATTCTTGCCCAATAACGGACTATTGATTATTTTCGAAAGCTTTCTGTGGAGTGTACAGAGATAGCAGCACATTAGCGTTGGTTCTTGAGTACCAAATGTTAGCAGTGACTTACACGTTTTGCTCTTATATCGTCTTTGCGCCGCACGTAGTGTTGTTTTGATGTTGTGGCAGTGAAGAAGTGCGACAGTTTCTTGATGGAAAAGCGATGTACCTACACCGCAGGTTTCAAAATGAAAGTGATTTTGTTCGCTGAAGAATTTGGAAATCGAGCCGCGGAGTAAATGAAAAGTTAGTGCGGGGCTGGAGGAATTTTTCTCACTTATAGATTGCACCCCAAGTTTTCAATAAAATTTTTTTAATAAAATGTGCGACTTACATGCGATAAAATACGGTACGTCTCAAACATACACATTAGACGGCCACCCAAACTGTGGATCAGGTACGGCAAGGTACCAGATTCACACGTACGGCAGAGCCACAACCACTAGAAACTCAATCCACGAGGCGGTTAGTCAGCCAGCCCAGCCACTTCACTCCATCCACCGCGTTATTTTTGCCGGAAAGAGTAATTGGACTGAATCTGAGTGGCATAGCCAAACAGCTGGCTTTACACCTAGGTAGGGATCTTTGTCGCCTGCTCTCCCTTAGCATGGCAGACCTTAGTTCCTACCTCTATGCCATACACCCATAGGTGTGGTGCGAAGTTGACAGCCAAGAGGGCAGCTACTGCCTCTGAGCCTAGCAAGAACAGCAACGTAGTGCCATCTGCAGTCTAACCCCACGGGAACGAGCTCAAGCCGCCAGCCAACTGGAGAGGCCTCACCTCCCAGTTCCCTCCAGCTCCGTCATTCAGCCACCCCACAAGACCGCTGGTGAGCCGCATCCTATCGTTGAGAGATTATGCCAAGGACTTACAGTGCAGCCGGGAATAGACGACCCTTGGTTCAGACCCAGCAGGACCAGCAGCTCTCCGTGGGCTCCCACCAGCACCGCCAGCCGCAGCACCACCTTCGAGACAACTGCTCTAATGAGGCCCGGGAAGGCAAGCTTCCTAAGCTGCACTTCAAAACTGCTATCAATGGGAGAAAAAGGAGTAAGGCATCAGCTCGTGGGTAACTGTAGAAGAGTCTCACTAGCACAGGTGACGAACCGGAAAGAAAAAGGTCAAGGTGTAGGAATACAGAGTCTGATTTATGCCTGTTTTATTGATTGCTATATTAAAACGCACACAAACCAGCCTGTACCCTGACTGAGGCCTCAAGGGGCGGTCCTAAGTTGCCAACTGGTATAGTTACCTATGCTTCAGAAGACGAAGCAGCGCAGGGGGCGAGGGCAACCCCAAGACTGCGGTACTCTCACTCATTATAGCCGAGAGTAAGCTACTACGTAGCTGGAAGTATAGGGACTTCGGTATGCTGACGGGCAACGAGGCAGTGTCGTGCAGAGCAGAGCTCTACACTGNTGCTTCAGAAGACGAAGCAGCGCAGGGGGCGAGGGCAACCCCAAGACTGCGGTACTCTCACTCATTATAGCCGAGACTAAACTACTAGGTAGCTGGAAGTATAGGGACTTCGGTATGCTGACGGGCAACGAGGCAGTGTCGTGCAGAGCAGAGCTCTACACTGAACAGCGTAAGACTGTTGCAAATTGAAACATTAGGAGTTCCTCGGGCAGCGTGATGTTCTGCAAATGCGAGACGTGAAGTCATGTGGCTCTCAGGCAGCGTAACACCGGGCAAGTGGACTAGTGTGAGAGAGCCTTGAACTGAGGACTCCGGGTCCTATTTATACCCGGCTCACAAGGTAAGCAAGGGGTTTGTGGGGTGTGGAGAGAGAGAGAGATGCGAAGGAGAGAAGAGAGAAACTTAGAGCGGCGGAGACTTCCCCTCATACGTCAAGCGCTGGAGGGGTAAGCGGCGACGTGAAGCGAAACGGGTTGCAGGCAGCAACGGCCGGGCAAACCACCCTGGTTTGGAAGGCACCCTGTGGCATGTACAGCGTAACAGCTCTTCTTAGGAGGGGGCCGTGGCTCTGGCCAGGCTAGATGAGTGAGTGACAACGCTCATGGCGCATCAAACAACAGGTTATTTTGGAAGTGGTAAATTACATAAATAGGACTAAACGCAGGCAGTGAGATGTAAGCGTAAACAATGTGTGTTGGAAATTTATTTTATTTGTGTTATCTATTAGTATTACTTGTGCATGTGCATAAAAGGTAATGTACACTGACTTCGTATGCCATGGCGAGTACAGTTGACACTTATACTTTTTTCTTAATACTTCACTGTTAAATGATCAGAGCATGTTATTTTCGGCAATGCCACACAAATTTTTTTTCTATCAGTGGGGTAAAAATTTAATTTTGAAATTTGGCAAAAACGGGCTTTTTTAGCATAACTTTCATTGGAATTTTGTCAGGACCACAGAAAATTTTCTGTGAACACGAACTTTCGATCCATCCGTGTTCGATGGATAGATTTTCCACTGTACAAATTACTTAATTGCTGACATAATAGTTTTACCAGTTTGAAACGCTTAATGCACATATAGGCGATGATATTAGAATAAGCAAATATTTATTGTAATCAAAATTATAATTTCACAAAACAAGTTGCTGAAATATTCTTGAAATAGGTATTTTCTGGAAGTGTGCAAATAGCGGATTTTGATGTTCGAATATTTTTGAATCGAATGGTAAAATTTTCGAATAACATGCAAATAGTTTGGAAGTCCAATAGCTACCAGTAAACAATTCAGTAGATACATGTTGGTTGTAAGAGATTCTCAAAGCTCTTTGCAATTTAAATGCAATGCTTTATCAGGAATGGAATGTTTTTCCTTGGTGTTGCAGTTTTGCTTTCAGTGATCATACTATTTTATTTTCAATGATCATCATTATTTGTGAAGTGGGTGAAGCCATAAGTTTAAATAGGCGTTAACTTCTTGATTGAATTGATAGTATTTGCAAACACAGAGGTTTGGTGAGTGCGGTTACAGTGCTATTTGCTAAGGTAACACAAACTGTTTGCAATTTCTTGCTACCGTGGTGATGATTCTGTAACAGAATTTGTTTACCCAAAGTTAGAATTATAGTAGATGAAACTCTTTGTAAAGGCAAATGTTTCCTTGTCAGCTCTTGAAATCAGCTCGACAATACTAGTGTTGTTAGTTCGTGTTCCAGCACAACTATGACGCGACGCCATGTTGGTATTGTTCGTGTCCACCGTGCCGCTGTCTCGTTCTCTCATCAATGTACTGCAATTGCATACTTGTGAACGTGTTTGCAGAAATAAAACTGTACAATTTTCCCGGAAGTACCGAAAAAAAGCCTGTGTGTTCTTCATACAGNTGAACGTGTTTGCAGAAATAAAACTGTACAATTTTCCCGGAAGTACCGAAAAAAAGCCTGTGTGTTCTTCATACAGGGCCGTGTGGTATGTGAATAACAGCGATGGTAATGCACAACAGCGGTAACATCACCTTTAGGCCTACATGCCTATTTCTTCGGTTGCAAACAATAAAGAAAAGAAATATGTTCTCTTTCTGTAAATGCTACAGTGAAAATAAATGTGAGTGCGATGGTTTTTCTTAATAATTTAATAATTATGGTTTTTTCACATTTCTAAACTAGTTATTATGTAACATACCACCGCTGGGATATAATGATTGTTGATTTGCCGCCATATGAAATGGCAAACATTTATAAAAACGACAAGTTATCATGATCAGTAATGGTCCACATATAACTATGGAATAAAAGTTTAAAGGAGCATCTTCAAATGAGTAGGAATAAAAAGTCAAGCATATAACTAGAGCTGTGCCGATTCACAACATTGTGCCGACGTGCTGCTGATGTATGGAAAAGTTTTTGGATTATATTTAAGTTGAATTAGGTTGCAAACAATAAAGAAAAGAAATATGTTCTCTTTCTGTAAATGCTACAGTGAAAATAAATGTGAGTGCGATGGTTTTTCTTAATAATTTAATAATTATGGTTTTTTCACATTTCTAAACTAGTTATTATGTAACATACCACCGCTGGGATATAATGATTGTTGATTTGCCGCCATATGAAATGGCAAACATTTATAAAAACGACAAGTTATCATGATCAGTAATGGTCCACATATAACTATGGAATAAAAGTTTAAAGGAGCATCTTCAAATGAGTAGGAATAAAAAGTCAAGCATATAACTAGAGCTGTGCCGATTCACAACATTGTGCCGACGTGCTGCTGATGTATGGAAAAGTTTTTGGATTATATTTAAGTTGAATTAGGTTGCAAACAATAAAGAAAAGAAATATGTTCTCTTTCTGTAAATGCTACAGTGAAAATAAATGTGAGTGCGATGGTTTTTCTTAATAATTTAATAATTATGGTTTTTTCACATTTCTAAACTAGTTATTATGTAACATACCACCGCTGGGATATAATGATTGTTGATTTGCCGCCATATGAAATGGCAAACATTTATAAAAACGACAAGTTATCATGATCAGTAATGGTCCACATATAACTATGGAATAAAAGTTTAAAGGAGCATCTTCAAATGAGTAGGAATAAAAAGTCAAGCATATAACTAGAGCTGTGCCGATTCACAACATTGTGCCGACGTGCTGCTGATGTATGGAAAAGTTTTTGGATTATATTTAAGTTGAATTAGGTAACAATAATACTGGTCAAGTGCAGCGGAATTAAAAGTAATTTTGAACTTCTTTCAGTTAACAGTGTCCTAGAAGTACATAGAGTAATGCAACAATCCATGTAAGTTCAAGTAAAGACAAAAATAAAAATAAAAAATACATTGGTCTATATTTATATAAATACTTAATTGTGAACACAGGAAACAGGAAGCATGCGTACGGTTGTCAACATGTTCTGTTGCTGTTGACAGTCAAGTGATAGGCTTCAAACTAAAATGGTGGATTATTTTTATATATGCATTAGTTCTACAATAAACAAGATTAATGTTACTTGCAAAACATCTACTCACAAAACCCAGTTCTTTCAGTAGACTAACTGATAATATGTGCTTGGGTGCTTTGAAACACATCTGAGTTGGTATAAAATATTTGTTTGTGAACAGGAAGATTCAAAATAAACGCATGTTACAGAATTAATTTTTAACATTAAAATGTTACACATTAACTACTAAATACAATAGAACCTTTTTTATAATAAATCTGAAGGGAACATTTTCTGTGTTCACTATATTGGGGAAACTTCATGTGTACACACAAGTCTTAAAATAATATACAAAACGGATATTCCAAATTTACAAGTGCAGAGTATTTTATATTCTTATTAAACTGTGGGAAAGCTTTTAAAAACTAACAATCAGTAAAAAAAATTTCTGAACATAAACCTAAGTCAAACTGAAATACATTGAAACTTGTATGGATAGTTTTTCACGGAACAAAATAAAAAAGAGATGCATGTTAACAAGCAATGCATACATACTTGAGCATAATTGAGACTTCCAACATCTGGTTTGCTGGTGTGGGTGGGTGGGTGCAAAAACATCACAGAAAAAACGTCATGTGCCATATATGGATACACAGGTACACAATGGTTTCCAACCCCAACTGTGACATCAGGTATGACGTCTTGCTCACGGAAGGTGTGTGAGAGAGAGAGGGAGAGAAANGGTTTCCAACCCCAACTGTGACATCAGGTATGACGTCTTGCTCACGGAAGGTGTGTGAGAGAGAGAGGGAGAGAAACAGAAAGAGAGAAAGATAAAGAGAGAAAGATAAAGAGAGAAAGATAAAGAGAGAAAGATAAAGAGAGAAAGAGAAAGAGAGAGAAAGAGAGAGAAAGAGAGAGAAAGAGAGAGAAAGAGAGAGAAAGAGAGAGAGAAAGAGAGAGAAAGAGAGAAAGAGAAAAAGAGAAAGAGAGAGAGAAATAGAAAGAAAAAAGAGAAAGACAAAAAAGAAAAAGAGAGAAAAGAAAAGTGCTGAGCTGTTAAAACAATCCTTCCCTTTCCCTGCTCCAACCCTCCTCAATGTCAAGCTGGTAGATTTTCTCAGCAGGGTGGAGCTTTGGACAAAAACTACAAACTTTGTTTGAAAAACAGTGGAAGTTGAGCATAGTTTCCACTGAGGCTCTAGTTTCTAGATGCACTTGGTTACACGGGAAAACTTTCAACGTCGGCAAATTCGGCAGAAGCAGATAGAAGTCACTCCCCTCTGCTCTACAATCACTCCAAGCAACAACGTAAATTATTAGAAATTTTCAAATAAAATATTTAAAGTTTGAATGTGAATAATTCGTAAATTACTATTCGCAACTATTCAAATTTTCGAATATTCGCATATCCCTAGTATTTTCTCATGAGACAATGATTTCTTAACAGGGAGGTAACCGAATCTAAGATTTGCCGAATCCACCGAATCTTAGGGATTCGCAGATTCGGTTATTTGATACAAGATTCGTGCAAAAATGGTTTTTTTTTTTGTTAATTCGAAATTCTGCATAACATGTAATTCAAAGTAAAGTTTCCCCAAAGTGTATGTAAAATTCAAATAATTTATATATGATGCAGTAATTAAATTCTTGTGTAACAAAAGGAGCATGTCAAACGACCGACCGCTTTATCTACGTGCATCAGGGGGCGAAGCATCCGGCTGCATGCGGCCGGCGCCTCTCCTACAGACGTGGGTGGAACAGAAAAGCAATTGAGCTGTAACCCCCCCCAAGGCTGCAGATAAACTCCCACTGTCTGTGTTTTTTCTGCCTCATTTATCCCTCTTTTTTTCCCCATGACAGAAATGTGGGTCACACTTGGGTAGGGGGAAGGGAAGTGCTTGACAGCTGCTGTTTGCGTTTGTTAAAGGAGAGGTGTGGGGGGAGAGAAGGCAGGCTTTAAAAAGTGTCATTTTTAAGCTAGATATGTTAAACACAGTCTTCATGCAAAAGATTACACATTTTANAAATTATGTACAGCTTCTCCTTTCAGCCAACTACCTGCACATTTTCTGTCAAGCGTAGAACTGCTGCTGTGGGCAAGAATAGTATTAATGTTCCAAACCTGTGATGATGTAAAAGAGCTTAAAACATATATTGGCATTACGAAAATTCTTACTCTTTATGCACGACTTCTAACCACCATACCCAAACACAGCTGTCGTGCCTCACCTAGACCTCTCCCACCATCACTGCAGATGCTGGAATATAATCTGCAGGGTGTCGATACCACATGCATCACATCCAGTTCACGTGTAGCAAGCAAACCAAGCTCGGCCACCACCCTCTCTCGCACAGCTGATGCTGAGCGGGGTAAGAGATGAGCACTACAACAGCCCCGTGCACTCCCTGACCCTCACGAAATGTGCACCCATGTATAAGTTCAGTTGCCAACCCGCAAGATGTCGGATGATCTCCAGTTATCATCAGAAGACAAAGCAACCTATAACAGCGTAGCTAAACCCAGCCATATGTTAGGGACGAATGCACTATAGATAACGGAGCCAGAAGGCCCATAGGGGTATTCTGTGGCCATACTTTACTCACGTCCATGGAGTTAGAGTGACAGAGATAGAGATAGTTGGTGTTCTGACTAGAGATGGGGCAATTCCAATATTTTTGATGTACACCCAATTCTCGATTCTCTGTCGATTCTCGATTTGTACCATGGTGTGCTGCATGGTTGTTAATAAAATAATTGCTATGACAAAATTTACAATAATCACAGCTTTAGCATATTACTTTCAGCAATAAATAACCGTCAACCATGTTCATAGTCTCCAAAATTACCTACGAGTCTGGAACAACAAAATATTATGCTGTGGACACTTACATAACAATTATAATATTATTCTGCTACCATAATTGCAGACACTATCAAGCTACTATGGTATAACAAATATTTGAGTAATTGTTTGGAAGCTTGAATAGGCAAATGTGAAACCATGAACATTTTACCTAGAAACTGATTCTAGTATAATATTTTACTAATTATATTTTCAATTGTCTAGAGGTAGACATAAATCTAATAAATTAAAAGAGTATAAAATTGAAGTTTCAAAATAAATCATTTAATTTAACAAATTGAATGTGTNCATAAATCTAATAAATTAAAAGAGTATAAAATTGAAGTTTCAAAATAAATCATTTAATTTAACAAATTGAATGTGTGGATAAAAAAAATTGGCTCACTGATTAAATATTCAATGAATGATTGTGGTATTCATAAATGAATGGTGAAACGCTAATGGCCCTGAAACCCTTTAACTGATACTTCTCCACGCAAACACAAGAGGCTGGAGAATAGTCCGAATTTGGCGGACTGGTACGAAAGTAGTACCGGAATGTTGAGGAGATGAATAGTTGAAAANCATAAATCTAATAAATTAAAAGAGTATAAAATTGAAGTTTCAAAATAAATCATTTAATTTAACAAATTGAATGTGTAGATAAAAAAAATTGGCTCACTGATTAAATATTCAATGAATGATTGTGGTATTCATAAATGAATGGTGAAACGCTAATGGCCCTCAAACCCTTTAACTGATACTTCTCCAGGCGAACACAAAAAGCTGGAGAATAGTCCGAATTTGGCGGACTGGTACGAAAGTAGTACCGGAATGTTGAGGAGATGAATAGTTGAAAANAGCTGGAGAATAGTCCGAATTTGGCGGACTGGTACGAAAGTAGTACCGGAATGTTGAGGAGATGAATAGTTGAAAAAATACTTTGAGTGAACACATCAAATGAAACTTAGAATAAAACTTTGTCCAAAACATGATATAAAAGTTTGTATAAAAGTTTGTCCAAAACGTTGAATAATACTTCATCCCTCCGGAACACAAAAATAAAAATTATCAGGAAAATTAATTAATTGTTCCAGAGTCAGTAAAACATGGCAGGTACTACCGGAGAAAGACTGATGCTGTACTCACCGGCGTCGGAGGGAAGGGATGAAACTGCGTAGAATGATTGAAGATAAACCACAAAAATTAAATATTGTACATTATTACTACTAGCACTATTCTACATGACGCTTCTATAACTAAATAAACTGCTGCAGGGGAATCATCTAGCCACAGTAACCTCCTCGAACACGGGAGCACACGTCGAACACGTCATGTTGCGACCGCGTCTGTGCAGAGAGTCCGGGAGAAAACCGTTAGCAGCGGCGGAAAGATACAAAACTGTGCACTCGCGTGGGCACGAAACAAAACATAGTTAAGAAGCCGTTCCTATAGAGCACTGGAGGTACCGCAGACGGTCCACAACTACACACAACTGTTCTACAGCTAGAACTACGTGTGTTGCACCTCTGGCAAGTAGAGCGGACAAGGTACAGCGAGTGACGTCCCACGCTACAGGAATGCGAGCGTAGCAGCTAACATCCTGTTGCAGGCTGAGTAGTCTACAACAAGCAACCAGCTTCCTGCCAGGCCTGGCAGCGAAGTTAACTCTGTACTAACTCCCAGTACATGGATACATGACTGATGTAACACAACTGCCCTAAAATNGGGCACAAAACAAAATATAGTTCAGAAGCCGTTCCTATAGAGCACTGGGGGTACCGCAGACGGTCCACAACTACACACAACTGTTCTACAGCTAGAACTACGTGCGTTGCACCTCTGGCAAGTAGAGCGGACAAGGTACAGCGAGTGGCGTCCCACGCTACAGGAATGCGAGCGTAGCAGCTAACATCCTGTTGCAGGCTGAGCAGTCTACAACAAGCAGCCAGCTTCCTGCCAGGCCTGGCAGCGAAGTTAACTCTGTACTAACTCCCAGTACATGAATGCATGACTGATGTAACACAACTGCCCTAAAATTGNCAGGAATGCGAGCGTAGCAGCTAACATCCTGTTGCAGGCTGAGTAGTCTACAACAAGCAACCAGCTTCCTGCCAGGCCTGGCAGCGAAGTTAACTCTGTACTAACTCCCAGTACATGGATACATGACTGATGTAACACAACTGCCCTAAAATTGGACTAAACCAACGTTGGCCAAAACTTTACTAACATACTGACACAATTAGTTAGGAGAAAAAAAAAAATCTAAGTATATTAAATTTGGTATAATAATAAAAATAATGTGCCACAAAATTTTGGAAAAATTTTACAACTGCACAGATTCTTTTCTGGTTCTCGATTCCTATGCTTAACAACTGATAGGACTTTTACACACAAAATCGCATTTTCAACTTTCACTGGATTATCGGAAGNAAAATTGGACTAAACCAACGTTGGCCAAAACTTTACTAACATACTGACACAATTAGTTAGGAGAAAAAAAAAAATCAAAGTATATTAAATTTGGTATAATAATAAAAATAATGTGCCACAAAATTTTGGAAAAATTTTACAACGGCACAGATTCTTTTCTGGTTCTAGATTCCTATGCTTAACAACTGATAGGACT
Source organism: Clitarchus hookeri (assembly GCA_002778355.1). Taxonomy (NCBI): domain Eukaryota; kingdom Metazoa; phylum Arthropoda; class Insecta; order Phasmatodea; family Phasmatidae; genus Clitarchus; species Clitarchus hookeri. The sequence goes on along the minus strand of NQII01001446.1, from coordinate 333,620 downwards.
TTTACACACAAAATCNTTTACAACGGCACAGATTCTTTTCTGGTTCTAGATTCCTATGCTTAACAACTGATAGGACTTTTACACACAAAATCACATTTTCAACTTTCACTGGATTATCGGAAGTTCATTTTTCAGTGGACCAACTAAGAAAAAAAGCAGCATGCAGGANGCATTTTCAACTTTCACTGGATTATCGGAAGTTCATTTTTCAGTGGACCAACTAAGAAAAAAAGCAGCATGCAGGAAAACAATGGATGCAAACTTCGAATTTAGATCTGAGAAATATTGTCCATAACCTCAAAATACATGTTTAACCAAAAGCCTAAATATGTCATTAAAAAAAATAACTCATTCATATCAATTTATTCTTAAATATTCACTTTAAATGAAAAACGTTAATTCTTGATATTGAGAGTGTTTAATTTTCACTTTAATGTTATCATCCAGTGTTCCTTCTTTGACCAAACTATTCTCAATCCCTTATTTAAAATTGTCAACTTATTTCAATTTTTGTCAATCATTACGTGCCGAGCAGTTATCAAACCTTTACAATTCTAACAAAAACTGCAAGCGATAGTTACACACAATAATCACACCCGTCAAAATACCACCGCGGCTATAACCTTACATTCCATTTACAATAACAAGGTGTGATTCATTCTCATTGTCGCCAACCCACAAGTAAAGTAAGCGTATAAAAAGAATAAGAATACAAGATGCTTTCTCACAGTCGCCAAACTACGAGCGCAGTAAAGACGTAATAAGAAGAATAAACATAGTCCGAAGAACACAAAAAACTACAGTTGTGGGATGTAAGTACGTTATATTATTATTGATAGCACCAGTTGTCAGTTATCGAGGTTGTTTCGCATTCACAGTGTTCAAAAACGATTGATGCGCGCAATCGATGGCGAATGTATCTTCTATTTAGAACGGACGTTACGGGAGAACAAATATTATCACTGCAGCGTGGATGCGACAAAAGCCTTGTATATTCTATTAATACCAACAGTTATGGTGGTATAAAAAATATTGATTGTATGGTCCATCAATTCAAAACATTGCGTAGTTAAAATTACATGTGATTTTCCGTTAGTATGCGGTTGAAGCTATTATATTTTTTGTTGTATTTATTTACTGTCTGCCAAAATCTCAACTGTGCAAATTCGAATGTTCAAAATTTATGAAAATCAATTTTATTTCAAACTATTTGGTGGTTTTGTGTTTTCTGTATTGCACATGTTCATAAATTAAATTTTGTTAGCACTTAAAACCGTGATGCTATTATGCTAATCAGTCATGCAAAAAATCAACTTTATTTTTCGATTCTCGATTTGTATCATAGAATTTATGGGTATTGGAGAATCGAAGAATTGATTTCCCCATCCCTAATTTTGACTAAAGCTCTTCTTTACTCAAGACAACCTCGCAGCACAGTTAATTATGATTGGGGTGTAAGCTGAAACGTGAATAAACCCTGCACCTCTTTTGTTCCAACTTTAGCCATCTTATTGGAGATAGAGCCTCTATGCTTATCTACCCTACGCCCTCTCACCATAATACCAAAACTCAGAATCCTATCCACGTCTCAGAACCACCCACTCCGCATGGCACTCTCAGAGACGAGAAGAGGGGACAACACAAGCACCCAAGTAAAGGGACTAAGATATATTTCCTTTGGCAAGATTGCGCCCAAGATAGAGGTCATCATCACAACTTGACACGCAGTACTGCAGCTGCTCTGCCTGTCTCTGTTGGAAAAGAAAGTCCTGCAGACACGTTGGTCGAGCTATACACCAGGAAGCCAGCACTAGGCAACACCGAGGTCGATTCCAAGCTGCTTTCACTGCTCCCAGCAATCCAACACATCATCGCCATTCCCTGTCTGGTGTTGTAATTGGAGGGCATGCTGGAACAACGCAGGCTCCTGAAAACGCACACATGACTGGGCTAGACACCTAACCCGCTCACACGCCTCTATACAGTTCACGATTCTCTACTGGGTGTTGGTGTTAGTGTGAGTAACAGAGATCCTGGCACAAACACGATGGTGCTAGTCATTCACCTCTGTACCGTCCACTGTGATTCTCCACCGGGTGCAGAGGTTCAGATGGTGAAGTGTCTACCCAGTCCTGGTCTTCCACTGGGAAACTCGGCCATACCAGTCCATTGCCTCCGAGAAACCCCTGTACCTACCCCTACCCATGCCGTTCTCCAACTGAGGCGGTCAAAGGAGGGTTACTGTAGCTGTAGCCAAGAGCCAACCACAACTATCGATAATTGTCGACCCCACCTCCAAGGGCCAGAAAATAGCATACCAGCAAGACATCAGTGGTGTGCGCTGAAGGAGAATAAACTTGACACTATCATCCTACCCACAACCAAGAAGGTGTCGCTTATGTGCAGCTGTCACTATGTAAACATTTGCACTTTTGGCAAGACACTAAGAATGCTGGTTAACAAAAAAACTCATTATTATTTTATATTTTTGCCAAACACCATTCTAATTGCAAACATAACACATGATGTAATTTCTTTAGAATAACCAAACTTAAGTTCATCCAGTAATGAACAATTATACACAAAAATCATGATCATGTGTTTTTGGGAAAGAGAATCAAAAGTACTCAATTAGAGAGAATAATAATGCAATTTACACAGACAAAAACTGCAGATATTAAAAAATGTTCTAACCACACAGGCACCTATTTGGAATTGATACATGCAGCTGAAAGTGCAAAATGGAATGGCAGCTGCACCAGTGCGACGATACTGCACTGGTTAGCAATGGCTCATCATTCCAACAAAATAACACTCACCTTTTCGTTAGCATGTCGCAACCAAAAAAAAACCAGAACGCCAACAATAACCACTTCCAAGAGAAACGTTCGCAGAAGCGTTACGAAGAGGTCTGTTCGGGGGCTCCGGTACTCTTCATACCTACAAATTAGAAAACCAGTTCAAGTGGTGCAAAACAGGNTGCTAATCAGTCATGCAAAAAATCAACTTTATTTTTCGATTCTCGATTTGTATCATAGAATTTATGGGTATTGGAGTATCGAAGAATTGATTTCCCCATCCCTAATTTTGACTAGAAGGGGGGACAACACAGGCACCCAAGTAAAGGGACTAAGATATATTTCCTTTGGCAAGATTGCGCCCAAGATAGAGGTCATCATCACAACTTGACACGGAGTACTGCAGCTGCTCTGCCTGTCTCTGTTGGAAAAGAAAGTCCTGCAGACACGTTGGTCGAGCTATACACCAGGAAGCCAGCACTAGGCAACACCGAGGTCGATTCCAAGCTGCTTTCACTGCTCCCAGCAATCCAACACATCACCGCCATTCCCTGTCTGGTGTTGTAATTGGAGGGCATGCGGGAACAACGCAGGCTCCTGAAAACACACACATGACTGGGCTAGACACCTAACCCGCTCACACGCCTCTATACAGTTCACGATTCTCTACTGGGTGTTGGTGTTAGTGTGAGTAACAGAGATCCTGGCACAAACACGATGGTGCTAGTCATTCACCTCTGTACCGTCCACTGTGATTGATTCTCCACCGGGTGCAGAGGTTCAGATGGTGAAGTGTCTACCCAGTCCTGGGCTTCCCCTGGGAAACACGGCCATACCAGTCCATTGCCTCCGAGAAACCCCTGTACCTACCCCTACCCATGCCGTTCTCCAACTGAGGCGGTCAAAGGAGGGTTACTGTAGCTGTAGCCAAGAGCCAACCACAACTATCGATAATTGTCGACCCCACCTCCAAGGGCCAGAAAATAGCATACCAGAAAAGCATCAGTAGTGTGTGCTGAAAGAGAATAAACTTGACACTATCATCCTACCCACAACCAAGAAGGTGTCGCTTATGTGCAGCTGTCACTATGTAAACATTTACACTTTTGGCAAGACACTAAGAATGCTGGTTAACAAAAAAACTCATTATTATTTTATATTTTTGCCAAACACCATTCTAATTGCAAACATAACACATGATGTAATTTCTTTAGAATAACCAAACTTAAGTTCATCCAGTAATGAACAATTATACACAAAAATCATGATCATGTGTTTTTGGGAAAGAGAATCAAAACTACTCAATCTGAGAAAATAATTATGCAATTTACACTGACAAAACCTGCAGACATTAAAAAATGTTCTAACCACACAGGCACCTATTTGGAATTGATACATGCAGCTGAAAGTGCAAAATGGAATGGCAGCTGCACCAGTGCGACGATACTGCACTGGTTTGCAATGGCTCATCATTCCAACAAAATAACACTCACCTTTTCGTTAGCATGTCGCAACCAAAAAAAAACCAGAACGCCAACAATAACCACTTCCAAGAGAAACGTTCGCAGAAGCGTTACAAAGAGGTCTGTTCGGGGGCTCCGGTACTCTTCATACCTACAAATTAGAAAACCAGTTCAAGTGGTGCAAAACAGGCTTCCAGGTAAAAGTCACTTATTGGGTCAAGCCAAGTATAATTGCAAAGAAACTCCACCTCGCAGGTACATTTGAACTTATACTCAAAACTCTATTTTATGGCACCTGGGTAGTACACACATCTTGTTCATATCAAAAGATTTGAAGGAACCCCAGAAAATTTTTTTAAAAATTGTCTTCAAATAATAGGAAAAATTAAAAATGTCAGTAAAAATCTATTAAAATGCAGTTGAATGCCTGTAACATTTAAAGCAATAAGGGTAGTACAGTCTTTGCTCTTATATGCAGCACTAGAAAACAATACCAAAAAAACAGTGAAAATATACTGTTGCTAGAGGGCAGTGCACGAGCAAGGTTGTTCACTTCAGAGCCACTAGCCGCTTGAAAGTGCGTGTATCCTCTGCTGTGGAATTCTTTTTCCGTGCTGTACTGTCAGCCGAGTTACACGCTGCAGCACGGCCCATTCCACGCCCCGCCCACGGCAATAGCACCAGCAACTGTCTACACTTCTGCACGCTGCAAGTGGATAAAAACATGTCCGCCTTTGCACACCTTTCATCTTCCCTGCCTGTTCCACTCTTTTTTGTTCCTGCTGTCGTTTTTANAAAAACATGTCCGCCTTTGCACACCTTTCATCTTCCCTGCCTGTTCCACTCTTTTTTGTTCCTGCTGTCGTTTTTAGGAAGTTTAGTTGTTACATACATTTTTCACTGTTTAGTTGGCAACTGAAATTTTTTTGCTTTTCCTTGCCGATGTATGTCGACCTGTTAAAATATTACTGTTTCATTAGTGCAAAAACTTATCATTACACTGCAGCAAAGGTAAATGGCCTTATCACGCTATGTTAGCCTATGCGTGACAGAGCAGTCCGATTAGTCATTAATTTTGACTCAGTTGTTTCTGCATAACTTTAGTATTGTTATGTGCAAAATACATCACCCTAATAAATTGATTCCTATTTTATTAATAAACACACACCTAACTCTTCTGTTGGAGATGTATGAACGTGACTTTGCAAACCCAGTTAACACAATATGTGTTTGNTCCTCGTACGCCTGTTCGCTCAGCAGCTCCTGCCAGCAGCCACCACCAGTCACACTGCGTTAACATGAAGGCTACACACTCGACAACCATGCAGCTTGAATATAGGACTCCAGTTTGTGCACATTATGCAGTAAGGTCAACTGTTTCGTCAATATCTGCTAGTGGAAATAACTTGTCAATATTTTAAAAAGAGATTAATTTCAACCTGGTTATTAGTGGTTAATTAATGTTCTCCTTTATGCTGGCTTTCTAGAACATTATTGCACCTAACAGTTACATTAGGAAATCAAAAATTGGCAGTTACTAGTTACTCAATTCTAAATTGCCAACAATTCAGAACCACGCCTAATTTTTGGGGAAAATGTAAGGCAAAAATGTTATAGGTGTACATGAAGACACAAGTTAAACCAACTGCAATTCAGTATGAAATTTAATTTCAGTAAGAAGTGTAATTTTGCCTACATCGGAAACAGTTTTAGATGAAAACTGTGTGTGTTTCTCTGTGTGTGTCTGTGTATGTATGTATGTATGTATGTATGTGTGTATATATATATATATATATATATATGACTATGCAAAAGAGAATAATGTTCTTTATAAGCCAATAATTTGACAAGTGACGTGTACAGACATTTACATTAAATACGACTTCGCCTCATCTTCACATGTCATCACGTCACCCCAGGTGGGGTTTGAACCCTGGACGACTTGCTACCAGAGCCAACCATCACGCCTCTAGGCAAGGAGCACTCGCAGAAACAGCTGCCAAGCGCTGCCCCATGGCTCGCGAGAGCGATGCAACCCGCTTACAAGGAAAACAAAGCTTCCAGTCTCCCCCGACAGATAGCGGCCTTAGCCGCTAAGGGTGGAGCTAAAGCCCAAAGACACCCGACAAGACAAAGGGAGCTGAAGAGCCCGCAGCCGGCCGTCCCCATAGGCGAGCGCACAGCCCCGTCTCGCCAGTTGATACCCAGCAACCTGCTCCACCACCTCGTGTACTGGAGCTATCTGCTTATAACGCCTTCATCATGAAAGATCACCGCTACCTTCAAGACATCTTCCAGACCTTCAACCCCTGAAGAAGTCTTCAGCCCCTTAGCACTCGCTACCACTCTGCTAGTGACACCCGAGTCCCTTCTGTACAGCAGCATTAGGGTTAGTTAGGGCCATTTAATATTATAGCTACTTAGCCACATCTGCTCTTGTCTAGTTTAGACCCAGGTCCCCTTCACCTGGTATTACTGTAGTTAACTTCTGTTACAGTTCATTTGATAGTTAGGAGTTAGTACAGGCCACCATGTATATTCCTCTGGGAATAAACACGTGATCGTACTTAACCTAACCTCAGAGCACTTATTTCTAGGGTAACTGTGACTTCAATCCTCTGTAAACGTCAACCTACTAAAGAAAAGCATGAGACCCCGCCATTGAAACCATCTTTACTGAACCTAGAGTAGGACTGCAGGCTCCATTAACCAGGCGCACTACGTCTCGAAACACACACATTAGGCGGCCACCCATACTATGGACCAGGTACGCCAAGGTACCTAGTACACACGTACGGTAGAGCCACAACCACTAGAGACTTAATCCACAAGTTGGCTAGTCAACCAGCCCAGCCAATTCACTCCATCCACCGCATTGAACTGTCACCGGAAGGAGTTTGACTTCCAGGGTAAACCCACCATGCGGAACTGTCGCCAGTTGAAGTAATTGGGTATGACTGGTTGGCTTGGCCTCGGCTTGGCTGTACACCTAGCTAGGGATCGTCATCGTCTGCTCCTCCTTTGTGGGGCCGACTTTAGTACCAACCTTAATGCCATACACCCATATGAGTGGTGCGAAGTGGCCAGTTAGGAAGGCAGGTACTGCCTCCGAATCCAATGGGAGCTGTAACCCATCTCCAATTACACTTTGCAGCATAACACACCCCCTCCCCATCCGGAACAAGCTCAAGCCGCCCGACAGTTGGAGAGGTCTCACCTCCCAGCTCCCTCCCCCTT
>NQII01001446.1:313783-325496 GCA_002778355.1 Clitarchus hookeri | reverse complement strand
GTGGCCCCTGCAGGTAAACCAGTGTGTCCACACCGTTAGTGCGGAGAACCGCTAAGCCCACACCTGACTTTGTGCCGGGCCGACTTGCTAATATCCGGGAGTGACCCAACTGGGGATTGAAATCTGTTCACCTTGGTGGGAGTCAAGCAGTCTAACCGCTCAACAACCACAGTCCCTACTATTATAGAGTTACCGTAAACTGTGTGCACTGAATTTGTCTTCTAGGCGAGTAACATTTATACGGTTGTAAAACTAGTATATTGCTGGCTGATGCACGACACGAGTTTCAATATACATAACCTAAATAACAAACCACAAAAACTTCACTGTAGAGCATGATAAATATTAAATGTTATGTTTAACTATTTTACCAAGATCTAATGTGTTTTTTTTAAGTAAGAGAGTGGTGGATATGATTAGTAACACGCCAGCACAGCAGCTATTTTTCGTTCGGAATGTGTTTTTTTCACTAAGAGTTGGATTCTCTCACTGCCAATGCATATTTTCTATGGGGAAAAAAAATTATACATTTACTTAGCTACTTTTCATTCCATTTTCGACAGCGAAATTAACTTCAATGGCATACAGATGTGGTAAGTTGTATTCATAACTTGCCCGACATGACAGGGCTGAGTACACTTCGTGATATGAAGTTTGTGTGTTCAAGGGTGTTAAAAACTCCACCAAAAGTTACTACAGTAAATTTGTATTACTCTATGCACATCTTACTATGGAAAGTGAAAAGAAAAATGGAATAAGTCCTTAATATAAGTCATGAAATAATAAAGAAAATAGCAGCAAAAAGAAAAGGTCGAGGCTATGATTTGAACACATTCTAAGCAATATTTTTGTTTTGATCATGTCGTAAGTGCTATGTTTTGTGGTTTTGAATATATTTTAAGTGATTACTCCTATTAAAAATTGAAACTGGCAGTGTACAAGAAAAGCTTGAAACCCAGAGAATTAATTCGTAGTGCAACAGCTACGTGTTTAAGAATATCAAATAATACGGCATTTCTAGCTCCAGTCTCATTTCTTTAATTATATAAAGTAATTATTCTGAGTTTCTTTTTTATTTTCTTGGAATAAGTCATAATAGAATATTATATTACTACACCTAGCAAGACACAAATTAATACCCAACTTAAAACATTTTTCCCAAATTTTTCGAAATTCCTGCGGCAAATTTGATTTTCTAGCTTAAATTTTTCCTGATGGAAAAATTCAATTCCTACCAACTCTTATAACATTGCAGTAGAAATAGAAGCCCGAAATTCTGTTATCCTTTTTTATTGATTCCTTCTTCTTCTTCTCCAACAAATTAGACAAAAATCACTCAATTTGCATTACCGAGGATTAAATTTACAAAAATTTTGCAGCAATTATAGATTAACTGCTTGCACAGAAATTTACAAAGGAAGCAAACTCGAAACTGCCTACACCCTAATGGCTACGTACGTGGGCGGGAAAAAATTTAGTAGAAGAAAATGTTCAATCTGAAATATTTATATAAATTAATGCACTTTAAACTTTTGACTGACTATTTAATTTAAAATTTTCAATCTTAAACTCACATGTTTATTCTCGTCGATGGTTTCGGAGGTTGCGGTATTTATTACAGAAAAAAAGTTTGTTTCGAACTTCAGCATTATACTTTTATTTGTTCTCTGATTGGCTGTTGTCTGACCACGCCACTTTTCTCCTCCAATTCGCAATAACAAGACGATAGCCGATCAGGACACTTTTCTTTAATTTTCCATGATTGAAAATTTGCAATATTTTATACTCTCTAAGGACAAATGATTCATATCAATAACAGTAATAGTCTCTAAATAATTTCTACATCATCAAACTAGTGACATAACCAAACTTACACTTCACTTGGTTTAAATCATACAATAAATCAAAATTTGAAAATTATCGTAATTAATAGTTGCTACAACCAAATAATTTGAAACCGAAAAGGCAATAATAATATAATAATCTCCGAAAACTCAAAACATTACACTCCTGAAAATGTTTTATTTATTTATTAAAAACCAACACAGATTAATTTTTGTACGTACATACTGGACCACACAACCAAATAAAAAAATTTAATTTGAACTAAACTGAAAAACTTACGTAAGAGTCGCACACCATTTCTAGAAACTTAAAATTGGCATAAAATGTGCAAACCAAACACAAATAAATATGGTAACCTGTAAACTATTTTCAAGAAGCAGTATATCTTACAAAATTGTACAATAACGCAATCAAGAGCTGCGCTGTTTGCCGGCATGTCGTTGCATGATCTGCTAGGTATCTGCGCTGTCTGCCGGCATGTCGTTGCATGATCTGCTAGATAGCTGCGCTGTTACTCCAACATACAGTTGCTGCACTTCCTGCTGATGGCTGCGGTGTTCCATGCAAGTACTGTGCATCACCCTAGATCCCATTCCCAACAAAACGCATCCACCTGATTGCCTACCACAGAATTTTCTGATGCATTTCACATTAAGCATGCATGTTTTGTTATGAAATGACTGCAAAAACCAAGATTCCATATCCTACATAGGATTCTCTCTGTAGAACAAGTAATTTTCATTAACAATTTCACATATTACATACACCTTACTTAAAAAATTTTTATTCTGTACCTTAACTGAAAATTTTTTAACAACTTATGTACCTTATTTTAAAAATTGTAAAACCATTTTCTTAATTTATTCAGATGTATACCATAAACGGCACAGACGTAACTAAAAATCGTAATTAAAATATAACTGCACTGAACATTTTTTCAGGCCAAAAAATTTATGGTACTGTACTTAATTCTAAGCTACACAAATGTTTTTCAAAAATATGTTCGGAAATATTGTGTGGCTCACAATTCAGTAAATAAAATGATTTTATAAACAAGAATAAAAAATTAAGGAAAAATTATTAAAACCAGATTAGAATTAAGAATCAATTACTGTAACCAAACCATCCCTGACTGTAGTCATTGAAAGCTTCTACTGTACCTAATTATAACTGTTAACAGTATAGAAATTGTATAAAATCATAGTCTTAAAATACGTTTCTTTTATGCACTTAATTTTCATTATATTCAATATTTTCTCTTTGATTAGGTATTTGCATTCAGCTGACAGCACAGCAACGTAACTTATCACATTGTGTGATTTGCTAGAAAAAAATAAAGATGTAAAATTCATAGTCTGAATTTATGTACAGTTGGTGGTATATAACATTATACACCATTAGAAGCAATAAGCACTTAGTAACTATCAAATAAACTAAAAACTTAAATAATGTTAAGAAGACTGTTGTTAAGGTTCCATGTGTGTGCAGCTAATGAACCGACCGGAATAGCAGTACTGATGGAATGGTGGATGAGCACAGCTCAACTTGAGATGGTGTTGTGTTTGTGCTCCTGACCCACCTTCAACTCGGTGAGAACGTTCTTCGACTTGAGGCTGGCCGCCTCCTCGGTAGCAATGCTGAAGTCCCAGCCACAGAACACCTTGTGGGCAAACACGTTCTTCAGACCCCCGGCTGTTTCTATGAAGCTCTTGCGGTAAGAAGTCGCCATGCTGCACGCATCACAGTGCAAGCATACACAGCGTTACGGCATTGCATCACAAACAGCTCAGCTCTTAAAATATCAAGCAGGGGTTTGTGATCACTCCAATTTAGACTCAAAGTGCGTTGGTACTAGCATCACTGAACTTCCTTGTCTTCTGGTCACAACTAAATCTAGTGCACATAACCTTTTCAAATTAAATATAAATACAATATTAACGATTTTATAATTGTCAAATGACGGGAGACACTTATTAAATTTGATAGTGCTTTGACAATTTCACTGCTTATTTTAAGTAGTGCATTTTTTGACTACAAAAGTGCAATCTGATATTTGTCTACTTTTTAAATTACTTATTACTATGAAATCTCTATGAAATATACACAAAAGGACCTTTAATTTGATATTTAATACTGAAGAGTACTTTACACTGAACCAGTATTTAACAATATCACATCTGTTGAGGATTTCAAAGATGTACTTCAAATAGCAAATTATTTTCAAGTGAAGTGCATCGTACACAGATTTCATTGTCCTATAGCACAATTTTTTTTAACAAGGCCATCAAGTTTCTTCTAATATGGTAAAGCTGTTATTAATGTTAATTAAATTGACAGCAATACACTAGAACCTTACTGTCGCCACCCCGTTTATTGTTGCCAACTCTCCTTTGCAACCCATTTTTCAGGCCCTGTAAAAAAAACTTGAGTCGAAAATTTAGAAACAGCCAAAAAATGAAATTGTTTCACTTTGTTTTGTTGCTGCACGTTGCATTCCTTAGGGCAACTGCTTTATTGCACGCAGCATTTATCTAAAAATAGATACCACCCATTCTTAAGTAGTCAATACTAGCCAGTACTCATCGACTGCCTACCTCTTCACCCCTCAACCATGTGTTTCGACTTGCGGCACAGCTATCACATGTTGCATGCTTGCCATTCAGATCTCGCTTGCTTGTGGATATGCTACGAGTTCTCTGTATTTCTTATTACAACTTAGATATGTGCAATGTTTTTCTTTTAATTTATCTTTGTTGATGACTTATTGTGGCTAGTTTCCTATAACTCCAATTCAGTTACTTTTAGGTTTTATTCTGTGAATGATTGTTGACAACCGACTCATTTCTCAGCATATCATGTTCAATAGTGGTCAAAAAAACTGAGGCCAAGACAGCTTACAGTGACAGTTTGCACATCGCACCGTGCGTGACTTGAGGCAGAGGAGGGGGGATGCTTCCAGCCCTGACAGAGCAACTACAACACCTCCACAGGNAATTGCGCACAATTCCGATAATTACGATATCGGCCGGTTTCGATATATCGGTACCGGTATCGGCTCAGCCCTAGCCAAGATAGCTTACAGTGACAGTTTTCACATTGCACCGTGCGTGACTTGAGGCAGAGGAGGGGGGATGCTTCCAGCCCTGACAGAGCAACTACAACACCTCCACAGGNTGCACCGTGCGTGACTTGAGGCAGAGGAGGGGGGATGCTTCCAGCCCTGACAGAGCAACTACAACACCTCCACAGGATCTCTTCACCACCACTTGGATGGCCATGAGAGGGAAGGTACTAGGACTCCACCGCCACGCCTTCCTCTTTCTCGCCCACCAATTACGGAAAGGTAACTAGGTCATGCTGAGAATAGCTGAACACAGAAGCCAAATATATCCCTGCAAGCCAGATGTACACCTTTGTACCATAGTAATAACAGCGCAGGATATCATACGTGATAGAAGTCTCACTTTCAAAGTGATTGATATTTCATTTAAAGTGTGGTCTTTGAGACAACAAAATACAGTCANCTTTGAGACAACAAAATACTGTCATTAATAATGTACTTGTTTGTTTACAATTTTCAATATTCAATAATTAATAATTCAAAACCACATTCACTGGTTTCCTCGTAAAATCCCACTTACGCCAGCTGCGAGTAATGCTGCACTTAAGCTGTCTGCAGTGCGTCCCACAACTGTTGAAGGGTGCGTAGCAGAGGAGATAGAGGGCATTGGGCAGAGTGCTTGTTCATTATTCTATGAAAAAGGTGTGTCGTATATACTTGTACATATCAGTTTATTTAGAAAAGTCGTGACTGTTGAATAAATTAAAATTTTAATAACAAATCCTCTGATTTTTCAGTAAGATGCTTAGCCCCTGAAAATTTACTTGAAGCTCGATAACATTTACCTGCCATTTAACGTTTCAAAACATTTTTTACAATTAAGGGAGGACAAGTATACACATTTATGATATCATTTTATTCTGGAGAAATCTGCCTATTGACTTACGTTAATAGTTAAACAACAAATCTTCCGATTTTCCTGTGAGAACCAGTGAAAATGGACTTCGCGCTCGTTACAACTCATGTGCCGCTGACTTTTATGAAAATATGTATTTGGCGAGAAAGACAGGTCCAATATGCCCTTCTGTGGTATACTTCTTTTCGGACATCTACCAATCAAAACTAATTTATATTTAATTTAAAACCTTGTCATTTTTTTTTTTTTTTTTACCAAAAACAACTAAACATGGATGTCATACAAAAAATTGTGAATTTTAACATATAGGGAGGGGTTGAGTGGATCAAAATCAATCCAAAATTTCCTAAAATATGTATTACAGCCACCGCTCACAAACAACCCTGCTTCTGGAAACTGGGCAGTTACCGTACGCCAACTGACCCTGGAGCAGTAACCACAATCCTCTTACTTCCTAATGTTTACTATAAATATTTTACATTATCTATCGCAGAGAAACTTTCGGTCGTGTAGCGTTTGTATTGTCCAATGGTAAAATGGACAGCAGCGTAAATAATCCACACATGTAAATCACATCACTGAATTCCAAAACATTATCGCCAATGGAATTAGGCAAGTACTAAATACAGAATTTCCCTCAGTTTATTATTCAGGTAAAAGTAATATATCCTACTTGAAATGTGTGAAGTCACAGTTGCCCATTAGCATTCTCAGTGCTACGCCAAAACAAAAAAACAGTCAAAGAGTTATTATTTCATTAACAGCACGCAGATAATTGTTTTTATTGGCTACATCAATTAAAAATAATTTTTGGAATATCATATTGCCAGTCATAGTCGCGTTCAGCAGGAAATAATAATTGATTTATGTAGACCACATGTAAAACATTCAACCTGGTATTCTTCTTTATTACCCTCGCACATCATCACCAAGACCCTCCATTGTTCAGCTAGGAACTACCCTCACCTGCACCGTCTGTTGAGAAGCTGTCTCGCCGCTCACTGTGTCGAACTATCAATAGGTGGGGAAGACTATTGATGCAGCATGCAGAGTTCTAACCACTGCCAGCCTAAGTGCAGCATCACTCGATCAACCATCATCAAAGAGAACCCCTGACCAGGTCTACTCATAGTCCTATGCTCCTACTTAAGGCCCCCATCTACCTGGAACTTTTTCCCACGTTTGGGCCGAGAAGCGCGGGAGCGATAAGGGTGACGCTGCCACGCGCATCAAGTACGCCATCGCCGCTAAGCGCAAGGCTCTGAACTGGCGTGCAGTGTTCTCGTCGTGCTGCGTGTACCTATGGGACTTTCAGCGGTGACCATATTATTTTACTAGTGGGAAGTCTTTAGGAAGGTTCAATGCAGGCCCCTATAGTAGTTTTGTATGTNCCCGTCTACCTGGAACTTTTTCCCACGTTTGGGCCGAGAAGCGCGGGAGCGATAAGGGCGACACTGCCACGCGCATCAAGTACGCCATCACCGCTAAGCGCAAGGCTCTGAACTGGCGTGCAGTGTTCTCGTCGTGCTGCGTGTACCTATGGGACTTTCAGCGGTGACCATATTATTTTACTAGTGGGAAGTCTTTAGGAAGGTTCAATGCAGGCCCCTATAGTAGTTTTGTATGTATCTGATGCGTGCATTTTGAGCTACAGCGCCTTGGACAGGCCGTTTTTAGCAGTTTTGGAGTACTCTGAATTGATGTTTCTAACGTAAGTGATATTTTGAAAGTACTTAACAGCTCTCGTCTAAAGTGTGTGTTCTTTTCGTAGATCATCACATTGGATGCACGCTTAATAGTTTCGTTGAAAAACGTGTATTTCAAACACTCTGCAAAGCAGTTCAAGCGCCAGGTAGACGGGCGCCTTAAGTCTCAAAGGCACTTGTGAGCTTGACACCAGTGTCTTCATTACGAGGGCCAAATGAAAAAGAATTTTTTCAAAGTGAAAATCTGGCTTTGGGCTTAATAGCTTGAGCACTCAGTAATCCAAGGCCCCATCCAATTTTCGGAGTTGGGTGCCATCATCATGCTGTAACATTCTTCAGTGTCGAGGATTCCAGGTGGCAGGCGGTGGCACATGGCACAGCTTTCATTTGGTAAAAACAAAAGGGGTGGCGGTTACCGAAGCATCACTCGAAGAGCCTGAGAGCCACCTTGCTGTAGAAAGTACGCTCGTCCAGCCTTTCTGGAGTCACACATGGGTTAACAGGTTCGAATGCTACAGCATGTCATTATCCAACACCTCGAGCATGCAGGTGCCTTCCTCCTACACAGAGGAAGTAGATGACAACTCCCAATGACATCTAAGTTGCTACCAGGGGCCAACGACTTTCTAGATATTAACCAGGCCAATTACAATGGAGTTACGAATACAGTAAATCTCTATTCAGACGTTTCTGAAGTGTACTGAAAAATTTATACTTTTTTATCCAAAAATGTTTTTATTTAGAAGGTCATATTACCAGGTATTTACAGACCTGCTACAAAATTAAAACTTACCCAGCAAGAAAACATTTTTAAAAAGAAAGGTCTCAAAAGGGTTTTACTGTATAGGCCAAATATTCCCGTTTTGTTTATTTTAGAATAATTATCTGACAATCAAAGGTTGGAGTGTTTTGGGGGTCCGTGAGTACTATGTCTGGAGTGTGAATGCATGTACTATATATGGTAGTTACCTGTAGGAGAGAGAGATGAATATGAGAAAGTAGCAGACGAGCATGGTGAAGAAGTAAGCATTGGGCATGCTGTACGACGCTCCGCCCACCAGCTGGATGTTGGTGTTCGTGAAGTAGCCGTAGTACAGTGTTGTGTTCGTCAGGAAGCCCTGCAACACACACCCTCCCCTGTACCTAGTTCCCGTCTCACCCACCAACTTTAAAACAAACCTCCCAACTAATTCTGCATCCAAAACTGCCCATACTGTAACGGTTACATGCAACGCCATGTTCCCAACTAAACTGGCTACTAACTGAAAAACACATTTACATGTATTTATGTCTTATAAAAAATAATTTATTTGGGGTTTCTCTTTGTTTTTGCCACCCAACAAGCAAGAATTATCATGTTTAGGTATATGTGTTTCACATCCTACCAATTTCACAAATCAACAAATGTACAGTTTTTTGGGTTCATGGCTATGTTTATTCCATGCACAACAGAAATATACAAGTGAGCAAAAAATCCCACACTAGGCAGTAGTTTCTAATGTGTGTAATCAACCACAAACCATAACCTTTCTTTACCTGCTGTCGCAACCTAACACGTGTGAAATGACAGCATGCGTGAGTACTGGGAACACACGAGCTCCTAGAAAACCTACAGGCCATATGCATTCTACAGCAAAATCCAAAAGGCGGATATTCATTTGAACCAAAAACAGTTAATTGAACCATGCTCTAAGTGTCATCACCGCAGTGGCCCTGCTAAAGGCAGTAAAAACCCCAAGGAAGAAGCACGACTNAGTGAGCAAAAAATCCCACACTAGGCAGTAGTTTCTAATGTGTGTAATCAACCACAAACCATAACCTTTCTTTACCCGCTGTCGCAACCTAACACGTGTGAAATGACAGCATGCGTGAGTACTGGGAACACACGAGCTCCTAGAAAACCTACAGGCCATATGCATTCTACAGCAAAATCCAAAAGGCGGATATTCATTTGAACCAAAAACAGTTAAGTGAACCATGCTCTAAGTGTCATCACCGCAGTGGCCCTGCTAAAGGCAGTAAAAACCCCAAGGAAGAAGCAAGACTNGTGAACCATGCTCTAAGTGTCATCACCGCAGTGGCCCTGCTAAAGGCAGTAAAAACCCCAAGGAAGAAGCAAGACTAAAAAAAAAATATTTTTAAAAACTGTGAAGGACATTAAAGGTGAAATTTGCTGTGAAAAGTTACCAGTTTTTGGTACAGGATAATTTTGTAAAAATTTCTGCTCGCAAAATTATTGTGGTTAATATAATACTTCCACTTAGTCTTCACATCTTTGTTTTGCTAAGAAAATATGCTATACATTTTTTAATAATTTATGAAGCATAAACAATGTTATACTGTAGTACAAATCTAATTCTGTTTTATTCACTTATTGGTGCTATCAAGGTCACATACTATTTTGATTCAACTTACACTAGTCATTCTCGTGATGCACGCTACAGACTTTTCACGGTAAATTGAGCACTTTTGAAAACCTTGCTTAAGATCTACTTTCCCACTCATTTAGTATCCTTCCACCGCATTTTATAAACTTGCAAATTCATACTTTAATGTGTATACGGAAAAACACCAACATGATTTGCCATAAATTTAAACATTTGACTCGCAACAAAACATCAAGAATGAGAACTATTTTACAAATCTGCTGTTTAACTGGGAGCTGGTATGCCATTGTATCCAGTTAATGAGCAGTGATTGTTTTAATTATATATGATTACAGAGTACTTGCTTATGTTGTCACTTCTTTTAATATAATTTCCAAATTACGCTTTATTGTATGAGTTAACAGTATAATCTTTGGTAATTTTGATAGTTCTTGACATAGAGATCATGTGCAAGATATTTTGTTTGTAATTTTTCATTTTGTTCCTAGAGGATGGTCAGGATTAAATGTTTATTAAACAAAAGTCCTAAATAAAATTATTCTGGTTGTCTCTCGTCTTGCTATTGCTGATTGGCGGAGAGATGAGTCATGGTCAGATGACAGCCTATCGGAGGGCAGGAGACAACATAAGTAAGGCAGAAGTAAAATAGAACAAATTTTTTCTGACAGAATAATTCTCACCACCTCCAAAGATGGACGTGTCTCTGGAATAGAGAATTTTTAATGAGATAATTAGTAACCAAATTGAGTTTAATATTTAGTACAATTGCTTCAAGATGTTTTGAAGTGTGAATTGATATGGATGTCATTGTATTTGAGAAGAAAATGCAATTTGTTTAAATGTTGTCGGAGGAGAAAAAGAAAAGTAAAAAAAAAAAAATTTCAGAAGATTTTAATTACGACTTTATACTTTTATTTGAAATGTAACAACTGGCAACCCATATGAGGGGCGATTTATACTGATTGATATTAAGTGTTACAAAAGTTAATATCAAAAGAGCTTTCATTACTGTGAACCGCCTATAGCTTGCTTGTTTTTCCAAGACCTAGAGATTCTGCTACTATTTCTCCTTCAGTCGCAATGCACGTCCTCCGCTATCACTACCCCTACCATCAACGTCATGGCCTCTCATGATGTACCAGTCCACTAAGCTGCGAGTTCAGTAACCATCTTATTGCTGTTGGTTTATTGACCAATATTGCTAATCATTCTACCATACCTTCCAGCCAGAAAATGGACCCTGCTGAATTCAATATTGACTTCATTTATATAAATAGTTATCTGTTCCGTGTAAAGAACACAGTAAAGAGAACAGAAGATTTAAAAGAAATAAGTTTTAAAGGAAAGGACTTCACTTTAAAATATTTGTTTGCTAGAAATTATAGGAGTTAAAATGGCTAACTCAATCAAATCAAACGTTAAAAAAAAGTTATATTCAAGCAACTGATTAACACCTGAAAATGTGTTTCTTCCTGCAAGTAATATTTTGACTTCAATTACAGGTATTTCTTATCATCTTGTTTTGACAATAACACAGTAGCTAATGCAACGCTGAAGAAACAGACACTCGACCCACTGACAGTCCCAGCATGACCCATATGTGGGAAATCCTTTTGGATACAGAATTATATAATGTATTCACGGTAACTTCAAGATTTTCTGAAACCCTGCTAAAGATCCACTTTCAGGGAGCCGATTATGTATCCTTCCGCAGTATGTGTACAAAACATTGCCATGTGACACCTGTCAAACGTTTTGTAAACAAACAGTGCCATGTGGGAACTGTCAAATATTTTGT
>NQII01001446.1:296727-313427 GCA_002778355.1 Clitarchus hookeri | reverse complement strand
AATATTAACTTTACAATTACGGCATTAAATTTATACATATTAATATTTAACCTACGAACTATTTCTTTTCAGCTATAACCAACATGTCCCTTCAAAATCCGTTGTTAATTCGTACAGACTTTTAACAAATTATTATAATTTATAGAAAAAATATACTTAAAACTTTAAAAAACCAATTTATATAGTGCTTCAGTGCTAAAAGCAAGACAAAACCTTTTTCCATATACAATTTTTTTATAACCAATTCAACATGTACCTCCTAGGGTGATTTTTCAAAGGTTCTTTTCAAAAGTATCGAAGATACCATGAATGGATTATAGTTCTGGCCTGAANCTCCTAGGGTGATTTTTCAAAGGTTCTTTTCAAAAGTATCGAAGATACCATGAATGGATTATAGTTCTGGCCTGAACAGAATTCACCACACACTGCTCAAGCCAAGCTTGTGCCATTCTTGCTTCATGAATGCAAGTGATGTGCTATAATGAAAATAAGTTCAAAGTGAATCAGGAGGAACAAGGAAAAGCTTGTATTTATTTTTTCAGTGTTGCATTACACAGNATGAAAATAAGTTCAAAGTGAATCAGGAGGAACAAGGAAAAGCTTGTATTTATTTTTTCAGTGTTGCATTACACAGAAAAATTCTGAAATGGTTATTCTGTCTAGTAGTAATCAGCTGATACTAATAAGCAATATCAATAGGATCTTCCCAGACATTAGTCGACATGCCATGGGCGATGTCCACGATCTATCTTGAGCCTCCGCCTCAGATACACTCCGCCAGCTTGACCAGTGGAAGTAGAAGTCTACTCTGCCATCCCTGCTTGCTGCGACGCCGTCCAACACCAGTAACAATCATAGGGTGGTGCGTCAATACAACACCTGTTTACACTTCAACTGCTCCTCATATTTCCAAACCAGATCTTCCATTTATAAGTAAAATGACTCTATCCTGTACTTCTATCTGCCTAAATCTTTAATGAGAAGCNTCAAACCAGATCTTCCATTTATAAGTAAAATGACTCTATCCTGTACTTCTATCTGCCTAAATCTTTAATGAGAAGCCATGGGGATAGTGCGTTGTAATGTTTCGCTCAGTTTCTGTGTGACATGGTCCAAATTGCACCATTGTGGAGGACCTGTCATATGTTGAAGATGCTTCCTGCCGCGAGGCAGCAACGACAGAAGTCCAGCATGGAGTTGGCTACCAGGCGTTGCTGGAATAACGGCAGTCGAGAGCTGCATGCTATTTATAGATTGAAGCATGCTTTGATAGAGAGTGCAGTGTTGGGAACTCCCTGACAATCACGGCCCACAGAGCATGTGAATGGGATTCCCCGAGCTATCCTACCCCTCACACCCTGGACCAGTGCAGGCAGGTTTAAATCAGGGTGAGCCACGTCGCTTGGAGCTTTCCATTTGTGTACCGTAGTCCATGAAAGGCATTCTGCTCATTCAGGTCCAGGGAATCCCATTCACATGCTGTATGGGTGTAGCTGACTGGGGGTTCCCAACCCCACGCTCTNGCTCATTCAGGTCCAGGGAATCCCATTCACATGCTGTATGGGTGTAGCTGACTGGGGGTTCCCAACCCCACGCTCTTTGATGCATGCTTCAATCTGTAAATAGCATGCAGCTCTCGACTGTCATTGTTCCAGCCACGCCTGGCAGCCAACTTCATGCTGCACGTCTGTCGATGCTGCCCAGTGGCAGGGAGCATTGTCAACATACGACAGGTCCTCCACAATGGTGCAGCTTGGACCATGTCGCACACAAACAGAGCAAAACATTACAACGCAGTATCCTCATTGCATCTCATTATAGATTTAGGCAGATAAAAATACAGGATGGTCATTTTACTGATAAATGGAAGATCTGGTTTGAAAAAATGAGGAGCAGTTGAAGTGTAAACAGGTGTTGTGTTGACGCACCACTTAATGACTGTTACTGGCGTTTGACAGCGTCAGAGCCTTTTNTTACTGGCGTTTGACAGCGTCAGAGCCTTTTACCCACAAAACGGCTGGGAAGCAGGCTTCATCCATTTGACGCGGTTATTGCTGGGAGGGTACTGGCAAGTTAATTATGACCAGCTGGGCACGAGGAGGAGCGCTAGTGGGTGCTGGCGTAGTTTGCACACGGGAAGGTATGTAACTGGACGGCAACACGAGGAGTCAGACCGCCTTGTCTCCGGCCGAGTGCTAGTTATAAGATACTGGTTTCTTTGGTGGTGTGGGTGGCAGTGACGAAACGGCACGAGGGATGTGCCAGAGTAGACTTCTACTTCCACTGGTCGAGCTGGTGGATGTTCCTCTCTGCTGAGTTGCTTCCTCGCTCTTCCAGGAATATACCCGGTTGGACTTCTGTACGCTCCCTACCAGGCCTCCAGTCAGGTCTAGTCCCTGCTTGGCCGCTCTATCTCGCCCAGCCCTGTGGCGAGGCATCAGGGGGTAGACAACACAGAGAGGTAGACAGTGGGTGGGCACGGCCTGAGGAAGAATGGATAGACAGGTGGGTCTGACTACTGGTCTACAGCAAGTGACTTGGCGAGCGGGACTTCGCTGGCACATCCAAGCACCTAACTGAAGATGCCAATAGCAGGATATGGACAACTACTCTCATGTTACTCAGGAAGGAGGGACGTCGCCATAGATCAAAGTATCACATATAGATGGTTCTCCCTGAAGGTGCGGTAGGAACAGAAGTGGTGACTCTTGCCTGTCCCTGCAAGAGTGTCTGAGGTTCACGTGGATGAAACAGGAAACGGCAGGAAGGAGATTGAGAAAGAATAGTAGCTACGAGTGATAATTCAGCCGAATTGGTTTATGTCTGTTTATTGCCGAAACATAACCTGCCTGTACCCTGACTAGGGCCTGAAGAACTGAACCTAGGATGCCAACCAGAGTGACTCCTAGTCTCGAAAGACGCGGAGGTCTGGGGGATAAGGGTGACCCCAGTGGTATGGTACAGAGACTCGTGAGCTTCACGTACGTGGCTAGCTGGGTAGCAGCGAGGCGCAGGAGGCTTCGGTGAGCTGATTGGCAACGTGACGTTCTATACTAGAGCTGCATTAGCTGGTAGACAAAAAAGAAGTCGGTCAGCGTCTGGCAGTGTGATGTTCTGCAAGAGATCTGCGCAAATCAGTCCATGGAAGATGGAAGTCGGTACGTGGTGAGACACGTATGTCTTGTCAAATGCAGCCACCTAGCACGTCACGTCAAGCTGTCGCCTTGAATAAAAAATTAACAGCGCCTGACATTTTGCTAATGTTGATATTTCATACCTTGGATGAAAAGAAAACTGGAAGAGTTCTAAGTCGCCAGTTGTTGCACCACAATAGTGATGGAAAATAACCATGCCCGTCAGTCCTGTACTGTCAAATTATTGCCTGAAAATTAGCGGGAAATAAGTATGAAGAATTTCACGTTTATGAAGAAATTTAGAAATCCGAGAATAGAGCAAAAAGTGAAATTCTGTACGTTACTCTAATTTTCACCCATGAAGCAAACAGGAACAAACATTAACATTTATACCTACACCCTAGTTTTGTAAATGATTAATAAAATTGATTTAGTAAGTACACAAAAGTAACATATGTTGGCACAAGCAGCATCGAAAATTACTGAAACTTGAAGTGGGTTAGGTTAATCTTAGTATTTGTATACGCAGCATGCCAATCAATACAAGAACAAGATAGACCATTCTTTTCTACAGTCGTGCACTCATGCTCACATAATACCCACACACAGATTTTGGTACAAAAAATTATGTATGCACATAAGGCAGTTATTCAGATCCACTCACCTCTTGCACTCTCCACGTGCAAAGATAAACTAAGGAACCAACCAAAAATATTAGACTGTTTTATATGTTAGCGTCTGGCAGTTTCACATATACCACAATCCTACGCAATGTTACACGTTAACTGTACCTACCTCTCCTGTAATTAAGTTGCCGAAACTGAATCCGCTGTTGCTAGCATAGGGGTCGGACCTCAGCTTTGGTAAGTATTCCTCTGGTGATATGGTAGTAGGCAGCGCACCTGGAGAAACATATCATTTGTAAATTATAATTTCATCTTTCAGTATAGACATGATACATCTACTTAATGTCTGGCCAAAGAACTGTGCCTCCTCCAACATTACAAAAGCATTAATAATTATATAATGGAACTTCAGCACAAAAGTTTAAACCCAGCACACTAAGAAATCTATAGTTTATTAAATAGTCTACATACGTATCAACACAGCATTCACAACACATTTGTAACTGAAAAAATTTACAGCAAGTTCACTTTTACATTAAAAATAATTTTTTTTTTCAATACATCACCAAGTTGTGCGTTAAATAGAGATACATATTTATTTATTTTAAAGGGTTGTGGAAATAAGACTTTTCTTATGAAACAAAAACAAAAAACATTATATGAAATTTTGCGAAACAGAAATGAAAACGAAAAATAATTTTATGAGATCTCAGTCCAAATAAAAGAGATGGGAATTTTTAGTAATAATGAAATAAATGCTACAAAATGCTAAAACATACTTTGTCTAGCTATAACTCCTAAAACTCACATTATGTTGCAATAATTACTTTCTGTTTCTATGCTACATAAACTTACTACAGTACTTACTGTTAGTAAGTAGTTCAACAAACAGCCAAACAATTTAACTTTTCGATTTCTATTTTACAAAATGTTTTATATACCCCTTCCATAACATTTTATCCATTGTTTTAGAAGGTATGTGATTGTAAATAAGGATAAAATTTCTCTTTATGTTATTCCTGTTGGCAAACACGCAGTACGCACCAGGCGTAGTCCTGTCTGTGAGCGCGGTAAGTATCATCAGATGAGTAAGGAGCAGTATGCGAGTATAGCGAGTGTGTTCCTGACTCAGAACATATCGTATAGACACCAATTATTATATTGTGCTCAAGATTAATTGAAATAACACTACATCCGTTTTTAGAAGTTTTAACGTGTGTTAACAACAGGGTTGTGAAAATACTCACTACACCGAAACAAAAACAAACATTACCAATTTCATTTTAGTTTCGGTATGAAATTTTGGTTGCCGAAAGTTTGAATGAAAT
The DNA here is from genome assembly GCA_002778355.1 of Clitarchus hookeri. Lineage (NCBI taxonomy): Eukaryota > Metazoa > Arthropoda > Insecta > Phasmatodea > Phasmatidae > Clitarchus > Clitarchus hookeri. The sequence goes on along the minus strand of NQII01001446.1, from coordinate 308,339 downwards.
GAATATCTATGGTTTTAATGAATATTCAGGTATTTAATGAATGTTCATTTAGCATACTACTAGCAAAAAATGTTTTCTATGTAATCATTTAGTTCTTTTTCATTATACTATAAGTAAAATAACTACATAAAACGAAAACTTAAATGCAGGCAAGAACCCTTGTGGTGAATGCTTCATACAATACACTTTTTTGGTTTGGTTTTGCAACGAATTTGTTACAAAGAATAACTTGCTGAAATGCTATGAAATTTGTTAAACTTTTGTTAAGACAAGATCTTATGGAACTATTTTTCGTTTTGGTTTCATGAAAGTAAACAAAATATTTTCCATTTCTGCACAAGGGAAAAAAGTAGCATATGCACAACTCTAGTTAAAAAAAATACTGTTATGTTAATAATGAGAAAATAAACAGATGTTATTATGTAGGTAGGTTTTCTTTAACAGTTTCCACTATTGAATTCAATTCCTGTAGTTATATTTAAGCTAAATGCAATAAAATGCTACAATATAACACATAAATGCTTCAAAATGCTCAATATTAAATCATAAAATTTAAATGCCCAGAGATTCCCGTCTCCATGCATAGTTTATTATAGTTAAGGTTACAAGTCGGCTGCTGGGCCCACAAATATATATTAGCACACAAATTCAAGTGCTCACAGTCTAGTACTTGTCGACAGGCAAACACACAAAGAATGACCACACATTTTTCATTCGGTTGCAGGATCAGTACTTTCGCTGGCTAGTCCAAATTCAGCAGGCGGCGAGTTGTATGACACTGCAATATGGTGGAAGGACGCTGATGGTAGTAAACCTAGCGGGCAGGTGGCAAACCAGGGTGCGAGTCTTCAAAAAGCCACCTAACCTCCACAACAAACTGGTTCATCCAAAGCTGCAGCCTACCAAAAATGCCAACCAAATACCAATCCTGCAATAGCCCATGCTGTGGCTCTGTGCCATCCACCAACCCTCAACTTATTTCAAAGCAGACTCACTAGCCGTAAATACCCCATCCAAGGCAACTACAACCGTGCAACAGAAAATATGATTTATCAGCTACAGTGCCAACACTGTAATGCAGAGTACATCTGCCTCACCACCAACACACACTGGCAGAGGATGATTGGTCACATAGCTGACGCATACTGACATATATACGTATTTAAACACTATTTCACCTCATATTCATGTGTCATCATCACCCCAGGTGGGGTTTGAACCCTAACGACTTGCTACCAGAGCCTACCTGCACGCCCCTAGGCAGGGTGCACCCACTGACACGGCAGCAAAGATAGTTTGCACCTTTATGTAAGATGTCACGCCACCCCCCTACGTGTGATAGAAGACAGTCAAGCGACCCAGCGCTTTGTCTGAGATCGCACAGTCGACTCAAACTCGCATATCAGGGAAGCCTGCTACCAGTATCCCCCGAGAGATGGTGGCCCTCGCCACTAAGGGAGGAGCTCCAGCACGAAGATACCCGACCAGCCAAAGGCCCGCAGCCATCCGTCCATATAGGGAAGTGCACGGCCCAGAAACTTCAGGTGATTGTCAGCAGCTCACTCCACCACCTCGTGTGCAGGAACCCTCTGCAACAACTGTCTTCCACCGCAACCTTCAAGACATCTTCCAGACCTTCAAACCCCGAAGAAGTCTTCATCCCCCTTAACAATCACTACCCTTCTGGTAGTGACACCCGAGTCCCTTCTGGACAACAGCATTAGAGTAAGTTAGAGTCAGTTAGTATTATAGCTACCTAGCCACATCTGCTCTTGTCTAGTTTAGACCCAGGTCCCCTTCACCTGGTATTATAGTAGTTTACTTCCGTTACAGTTCATTTGATAGTTAGGAGTTAGTACAGGCCACCGGGTCTATTCCTCAAGGAAATAAAGATGTTTTTCTATCTAACCTCAGAGTACTTATTTCTAGGGTGACTAGGACTTTAGCCCACCTGGAAAAAGCAGGAGTGCGTCATTAAAACCCATTTGTCAAACTTAGATTAGGACTGCGGGCTCTCTTAACCGGGTGCATGTACGTTTCAAACATACAAATTAGACGACCACCCATACTGTGGAGCAGGTACACCAAGGTACCTGGTGCACACATATGGTAGAGCCATCACCACTACGAACTCNTGCTACCAGCATCCCCCGAGAGATGGTGGCCCTCGCCGCTAAGGGAGGAGCTCCCGCACGAAGATACCCGACCAGCCAAAGGCCCGCAGCCATCCGTCCATATAGGGAAGTTCACAGCCCAGAAACATCAGGTGATTGTCAGCAGCTTGCTCCACCACGTCTTGTGCAGGAGCTCTCTGCTACAACTGTCTTCCACCGCTACCTTCAAGACATCTTCCAGACCTTCAAACCCCGAAGAAGTCTTCATCCCCCTTAACAATCACTACCCTTCTGGTAGTGACACCCGAGTCCCTTCTGGACAACAGCATAGAGCTAGTTAGGGTCAGTTAGTATTATAGCTACCTAGCCGCATCTGCTCTTGTCTAGTGTAGACCCAGGTCCCCTTCACCTGGTATTATAGTAGTTTACTTCCGTTACAGTTCATTTGATAGTTAGGAGTTAGTACAGGCCACCGGGTCTATTCCTCACAGAAATAAAGACGTTTTTCTATCTAACCTCCGAGTACTTATTTCTAGGGTGACTAGGACTTTAGCCCACCTGGGAAAAGCAGGAGTGTGTCATTAAAACCCATTTGTCAAACTTAGATTAGGACTGCGGGCTCTCTTAATTGGGCGCACGTACGTCTCAAAGATACACATTAGACGGCCACCCATACTGTGGAGCAGGTACACCAAGGTACCTGGTGCACACATATGGTAGAGCCATCACCACTACGAACTCAATCCACAAAGCGGATATTCAGCCAGCCCAGCCAATTCACTCCATCCACCACGCTGTTTGTCGCCGGTTGGAGTAATCGGGTACGACTCTGGTTGGCGTGGCCACGACTGGCTTTACACCTAGCTAGGGATCCTCGTCGCCTGTTCTTCCTTAGCATGGCCGACTTTAGTACCTTCCTTTACCGTACACCCATAGGAGTGATGAAAAGTGGCGAGTTAGGAAGGCAGCTACTGCCTCTGAATCTAACTTGAGCTGTAACCCAGCACCAACTGCCCTCTGCAGTCTAACCCCCTGGGAACTAGCTCAAGCTGCCCGACAACTAGAGAGGCCTCACCTCCCAGTCCCTCCAGACTCCCTATTTCAGCCACCCCACNAGTGGCGAGCTAGGAAGGCAGCTACTGCCTCCGAGTCCAACTTGAGCTGTAACCCAGCGCCAACTGCCCTCTGCAGACTAACCCCCCCGGGAACTAGCTCAAGCTGCCAGACAACTAGAGGCACCTCACCTCCCAGTCCCTCCACACTCCCTATTTCAGCCACCCCACAAGACCGCCTGCAAGCCGCATCCAGTCGTTGTCGACTTCCGCCACGGACTCCACGCACCACTGGGTATATCGAACTCGTGATTCCAACCTAAGACCAGCAGCCCTCCGCGGGCTCCCCCCAGCACCACCTTCGCCCAAGGACTCGGCACGAGTTCCAGATGGCACCAGCAGCAACAAATATGATCAAACATCCAATATGGGAATAAATTACCAGTGTACTGAATGTTCTTCAGAGGCTTTTTTTTCACTTCTAACAGATCAGCTTATTGTTAAGAAATATAGTAGAATCTTGATACAAAATAAAGAAGAAAACAGAATTTTATATTCAATTTTATACCTAGTTCCATCTGGTTGGCGCACAAAGTGCTTTGCATAGTTTCAGTAGGAAACCTGTAATTCAAAAGTCTGGGTATTTTATAGTGGTGTCTGAATAGGAAAAGCATTAAAAATGTTTCACGTCCAAAGACAGGTTTTAAGTTCTAAAACTCCAAAGATTATTTTTTTGGATATGAATATGGATAAAATGGATGCTTCAGAATCAGTTTTAGCAGCTGACTTCCCTACACAGAAAATTTAGAGTGCTCTTTAGACAAGCATCATATGTTTATGTTTAATAGCATGCCAAAAATATAGAGTCGCAACTTAAAGTCACGTTCAGGTGTTATTAACAGAAAGACTGCACTTCAGTCAAGGTCCTTGCGCAAGTATTACTTAGCAAGAGTCGTGTTAGAGCTCACGTATTTCAGAGGCCTTGAACGTGCAACATAGCTGCAGGTAGGTGAAACACTTACTACTGAAAAGCACTTTACACTGAACAAATATTGAATATCATATTTGCCCTGGATTTAAAAAATGTACTTTCATGCGTGAAAAGTATTTTAATGTGAACTACCATAAAATTACATTTTACTATACCATAGAAAAATTTAAAGTGTCACTTGAGGCTCCTTTCCACCTAGCGCTTTTTTCGGAGTTTTAGACAGAGAAGTGCGGGAGCGATAAGGGTGAGACTGCCTCACACATCAAGTACGCCATCATCACTAGGCGCAAGGCAATGTTCTGTCGCACTGCATGTACCTATAGGACATTCTACTGTGACTCTAGGAAGGTTTAATGCATGGCCCTCAAGTAGTTTTGTGTACATCTGATGCATATATTTTTAGATACAGAGCTTTAAAAAGCAGTTTCTAGCCATTTTCGAGTACTCTGAAATATTGTTTCTGATGTGACATATAGAAATTGCTCATCAGCCCTCATCTAAAATGTGTGTTCTTTTCGTGTGACATATAGTAATCGCTTATCAGCCCTCATCTGAAATGTGTGTTCTTTTCGTAGATTAGCACATTGGATGCACGTTTAATAGCTTCATAGAAAAACGAGTGTTTCAAACACTGTACAACACAGTTCAAGCATAACGTACGTGGGAACCTTAAGATGTGAATACCTCAAAAAAGGCCCTTTCTGATATAGGATTTTTTCTTATGTTTACATGAAGTACCAAAAAAATATAATGATCAATCACATAGCAATAAAAATTGCTTTCATAAAAATTAATTTTAGGTGTGTTAAAATTTTTAAGAGAGCATCTTACCACACACAAGTTCACTACAACACGCAAGCAGCAATTCTTGTCGCCTTAGGTTTGTTGCACTGAAGCTGTACTTATTTCTATTCAAGAAAGCACGAGATAAGGGAAAGAAGATGTAAAGTGTGGGGAAGTAGCAGAGTAGAATGCAATACCTGTGGTGGAAGTGGAGTTCTCCACGAGCCCAGAGTTGTTCGAGAGGTTTCCATCAGCAGTGGAGTTATCACCAATGCCGCTGGCAACTGGCTCGTAGAAGCGCAACAACATCTGAGGAATCACGATGAAGCCAAAACTGCAACAGCCACCATGTTCACACAGCAATTGCTACGTAACTGGTTTCCTTATTTAAATTATGTGTACAATTTAAATTATGTTTACACCTTAAATTATATATATTATATGTTCTACTATTACAAAAAAAAAGTTTTAAAATTTCCATGAAATAAACAATTTCTTCAAACTCATCCTCAGTGTGCAAACATAAAACATACGATACTAGTAAATGTTTTACTTCTCTTTTTATATTAGTATTTAGATATATACCTACCTTCTTGCGTAATTTAAAGCAACATATGAAATACACCCAGTATTGTGGACGAAAAATTCTGGACCTATCTCACACTCAGAAGCCCAGTAGATCTGGTTCTACTGTATTTAAAAATACAATCCACACTCGCAGAATATTACTGATAGGTTACACTCACCCTATTCTTTAAAGGGTAAAGCTTCACAGTGACATGAAAATATGTTACCATAAAGAACACCCGGTAGTAAAAGCGTGCTTGTTTTGAGTCAGTTTTAGAATTCACAAACTTCAAAGCTCACAGTCAAAATTATATTTAAAAGCTTCAGTAATTTTTTAAAAATTGTTTTATAACAGACTTTTTTACATAAATACAACTGAAAAGATTATCAAATAAACGGTGATACACCACAGATTGAATAAATTAATTAATTAATACGGTATGGCAAAATTCAAAATACACTACTGGCCATTAAAATTGCAACACCAAGAAGAACATGACCTATCACAACCAAATTAATTGGACAAAATCTATCCTATCATAAACTGGTGACATGATTACTCTTGCAGCTTGGTATGACTCACAAAAAATGGGAAAATCAGCACTGTGTGGCCCCACCATGGGTAGCGATAACCACTTCTACACAACACGGCGTTCAGAAGAAGAGACTTTGGACATCCATCTGAAGTATCTCCACAAATGTTGCTTCAATGCATACCCAAAGTTAATTCGTTTTGGCCATGGGTGTCTTGTGGCAGGCCAGGTGTCGTCCAACCATGGACCACACATTTTTAATGGGCAACAGATCTGAAAAACGTGCAGGCGAAGAAAGAATTGTGAAATGGTGATCATCCAGGGACCGTCTGACGGCATGTGCCACGTGCAGTTGCACATTGTCCTGTTTGTACAGTGCCCCAGGCCGGCCCTGAAGATAGGGAACAACAACCGGCTCCAACACCTCAGCAATATAACAGTTGGTTATCAGCAAACCAGAAATACAGACAAGGTACGAGTGGGACAGGAATCCAATGGTACTTCATACCATAACTCCAGGTGCTGAGCCGGTATGATGGAGCATAACACAGCGAGGCGTGCACCACCGTACCACCACACACGGATGCGACTACTGTGGTGCAGCAAGCACAAGCGGGATTCGTGGCAGAAGATTACGGCATGCCAGCTATCCCTCCAGGACAGACATTCCACGCACCATTGCAGCGGCGGGCACTGGTGATGAGCAGCTAGTGGCAGTCGCAGTGATGGCCACCTGGACATGATGCCCTGATGCTGCAGATGGCAACACACTGTGTGTGCAGACACACACTGTTGTGCCGCATGCCTGAACTCCTGAGCAAGGGTGTTTGATGTGGCTATACTCTCAGTAATCCCTACGTGCACCAGATATCTGTCCTTGTACTCATTGGCGTGATGGAGTCGTTGGCTTCCGTTACATCGCTCCGTCTGTCTCTCCTCAGCCCACTCATCCATTTTATCCTCTTCACTGTGGTCACATTTCTTCCTTGAACAAATTTCACGGTAGGATAATCTACAATCCTGAAAGGCATTCAAAGGTAGAAATCTGTTAATACCATTGTTTTGTTTGACGCGGCCGGCTCACTCCGTCTGTGTACAAGAACAGCGGGGAAACACATTGCTCCTACCTCTCAGCAGAATAATGATACATATCAATGTCCCATCCTGCTCTATGCACTCCCCTCATTGTGGGGTCCTTCAGGTGCCTTCTTCTTGGTGTTACTATGTTAATGGCCAGCTGTGTAATACAGCATCAAACAATGGCACTGGCTGTAATAGTAGAAAATCTAAATACTGTAGATACCACAAGCACCTCTTTGTAAGTGGTATGTATTTTTTTACCGTTAGTCTCAATTCCATACAATTTATTTAAAATTATTAGCAAAGAGTTGAGTCAAAAAATAGAGTTGAAAAACCAAAGATTTACTTGCAATTTGAGAACATTCCATTACCAAATGAAGTTGAAACAGTGGGTCTCTTAGTCAAATCTACACGACTGGCGTTATAAATTAAATATTAGCAGATCATAAATAATAATTTAGACTATATAAAAACTGCAATGTGAAACACTGGAGCATATTATCAAAATTATTCTGCCTCACTCTTCTGACATGTCTTGCTTGGTACAAATTGAAAAGTGAAGAATATGGAACAAATGAATCAGTGTACTAGTGTATTTTCATATGTGAACACAATTTACAATTATAGTAGTTTTTCACTATGAACTTGAAATAGCATCCCTTTTACATTTTAAGTAGGATGAGGAAAAATTTTTAAGTCTACTTTAAGATTTATAAACAAAATTTTGGGATGTGTAAAAAATATATTGTTGGTCCCCAGACTTGTTATGCATGCGGTGGCTCCAAGGAGGGGATGCAGTTACCTCAAGACGAAGACTAGGAAGTTGAGAATGAAGAGGGAACGCAGGAAGCGGAAGTACGTCGCCACACTGCTGCCAAAGTGTCCTTCGATGACCTTGAAGCTGCCGTACCACAGCTCAAAGCTGTACAGCATGGTCTTGACAGCCAGACGTACCTGCAAACAGACACCGTGGTTACTCCCAGCAGTTTGTCTGACGGAGACAACCTACACTGCGCAAACATTCATCTCTCTACTCTCCCACAGAAAAAAAAAACCGTATAATCAACTGTTACCTCCAACTTTCATGGCCTCACATTTAAAATAGGACTTCATCTAACACCCATTCTTACACACAATATGCTTTGGACCCACAATAAAACTATCGTAGAATTTTTCATAACAAACCACTAAGCATGTATTGAAAATGTCAATGACATACAGTGTCTGCATTTTTGAAGTGACTGGAAAAATAATGCTTATTAAAAAGGAAAACTCCTTAAAAGGGTCAAATTGCACACATGCGTATAGACAAGGTGTAAAATTATTCAACTTATTAAGCAGGAAAACTTCTTAAGAGGGAACTTCTTAACAGGGTTTCATAGTATAATTTTAATTAAAAATATTACATTTTCACAACTCGTTTAGTTTTCCTTATAACTTTACACATGCACTCTTTGGTAAGAGCTATCCCCACAGAGACCATGGAAACCAGCTTTCTTTCAGAGTCAGTTTAGCATCACAATACTGGAAGTCCAGTGAGCCTGGTAGATGTAATACTACGTTCTATCCTGATAGGATGCTCTAGTTAGCCAGCTCAAGGAGGGACTCGACAGAGGGCTTCATCACTGGTGAGTTAGTATAGGCCACCGTGTATTTCCTCATGGGAATAAACAAGTCTCTATCGAACCTCAGAGTACTGATTCAAGGATGACTGACTTTTATCTCCTGTAGACATCCGCCCACCAGGTAAAAGCAGGCAACCGCGTCATTACAACCCAAATGCAGGACCTAGAGCAGGACTGCGGGCTCCCTTAACCAGGCACACGTATGTCGCAAACACACCCATTAGACGGCCACCCATACTGTGCACTTGGCGTACAGTACGGTAGAACCCCAACCACTAGGAACTTAATCCACAAGGTGGCTAGTCAACCAGCCCAGCCAATTCACTCCATCCACCGCACTGAACTGTCGCCGGAAGGAGTGATAAGACTGGTTCTGGAGATCTGCCCACCTTTGGACCACACCCACATCGCTGTAGGACATCCAGGGTAAACCCACCGGGCTGAACTGTCGCTGGTTAGTGTAATCAGGTATGACTGTGGGTGGCTCGGCCACGGCTAGCTTTACACTTGGTTAGGGATATTCGTCACCTGCTCTTCCTTAGCATGGTAGGCCTCAGTTCCTACCTCTATGCCATACACCCATAGGAGTGGTTCGAAGTGGCAAACTAGGAAGGCAGTTACTGCCTTCGAATCCAACGTGAGCTGTANACGTGATCTGTAACCCAGCCACAACTGCCCTCTACAGCATAAATAACACCCCGGAAATGAGCTCAAACCACCCAACAACTGGCAAGGCCTCGTCTCCCAGTCCCCCCACACTCCCTATTTCAGCCACCCTACAAGACCGCCGGCGAGCCGCACCAAGTCGTCGTCACCTTCAGTCACAGGCTCCGCGTCCCACTGGGTATAGCGAACACGTGGTTCCAGCACCGTAGGACCAGCAGCCCTCCACGGGCTACCATCAGCATTGCCAGCCGCAGTACCACCTCTGCCCAAGGACTGGACACGAGTTCCGACTGGCTCTAGCAGCACAACAGCGGCTTAGTCAGAAGCTACCCCGGGCCATGTCCAATACAGGTAAACCAGTAGCTGTGTGCAAACCAGTAGTATGAAGGGCAGTTAAGCGCACAGCAGACCTTGTGCCGTGCCGTCAAGCCACGCGTCCTAGCTTATATATCGGCCGGGATCTGGCAAGCAGCCAACAAAGTCAGCCCAGACATATTGTCCATGTCTCTGACCGACACATTATGAACTTCAGTAAATTCAGAAACGGGTATTATAACAACCTGTATTTTAACACACCAATGTTGTGCTGTATTAAAAATAAATTTTGTGAATTAATCTATGGGTTGATTTTTAGCACTTACATCAAGTTGGCAATTTTAGTATGAAACAAAGCGTAGACCCACTCTGCAAAATTTTAATTTAACAGTATTTTTGTCACAAAAAATACTAAGCAGACATGACCGTGACCACTGTAGGATAACTGGTTGCTAGCAGCATCCCCATTAACAAAAGAAAAAAAAATTCTACTAACAAGTTAATGCTTGATAAAATATTGCAAATATCATGCACTGTTCTCTCGGTAATTTTTTTTACAGCTTTATTGAAACAAAGTGAACTTTAGCAAGCATGCTCAGAACACTCAACGTTTTATGTGTGTAATGACGTAATCTATATCGCGATTTGTTTTAATGGACATATAAATTTTAGTTTTAAGGACTTTTAGGTGCTGTATCAAGGATTTTTGTTCGAAGAACAGTGGCAGCCCTGGGTTAAATAATCAATACTTTTATGTAAAGCCTGGATACGGACATTTTAATTAATCCCATTTTGGAAAACACGGGGTAAAATAATCTTTTTTGTGCAAAAATTAAACGTAAATTTTTTATTTTAAAGTGAAATATTTTTCACACAATTGCCATAGGGTATTTGGATGGGTATTGAAAATCTTGAGTTAAAGTAAAAGATATGTTAATGTGAAGATCATTGTAAAATTATTTTACTGTATTCTGTTGATTCTGAATTTGAAGTTGACGCATTCTGCGTCCCTATATTTTATTCGTCAGAACACACGCTCTGGCGAAGCTCGCAGGCGGACGACCGCAATAAGGATTAAGGGTTTTGCGGACGTGATGGGAGAATGGCGCCAGGACGGCCCGGCGGAATGACCACATGCGGAGGAAGGCGGATGCAGCTGCATCTCGCAGCTGCCAAGGGACGCTGAGCCCACACCAGCGGCTGAGTCTGTCCCGGACTAGTTTCAGCAATAAACATTGAGAGCTTTTAGCGGGCGTGCTGGGAGAATAACGACACGATATCCGGAGGCATAAAAACAACACGTGCGCTAAACCAAAGGGGCCACCCAAGAGTTCCCGCACGTGCAGAACGGAACAATAAACTTCCAGGCCAGAATCAAGGGGCGACGCCAGGCCGACTGCGGACCACAGGAGCAGCGGCCACGTGTTTTACGACTCAGGGGGGACGCGGCAAGCACCCCGGCCACGTGCAGGGACGGTGCAAGTTGAATATGGCGATCGAGCCTACAAAACCACGAGGAGGAGGGAGGAACGGATCAGTCAGTTTAGGATCGAGCAGTCAGGCAGTCAGTCGGAGGACCTGAAGTGAGGCATCCGGATTGAGAATGCATCACGACGTCAACCTAAGTCGGAGGCCGTCAAGCGGGACGTGCGGCGGGAAGAGTCAGAGAAAAACGGCAGTCGGCCGACGGGAATCTAGGAGGGCGGAGCGAATCCAGGAGAAGACGACAATGGCAGCCGGCCGTCGTCAGACGAAGAGTGATGAGTGGACGCGAGAGGAGGAGCTTCAAGACCAGGCGTCGAGACGCCCACCAAGTGCCGGAGCAGTCCCAAGTCGCCAGCCGAGAGAAGACAGCGCCTCAAGCCAGATAAGTAGAGTCATCCAGC
>NQII01001446.1:229353-296707 GCA_002778355.1 Clitarchus hookeri | reverse complement strand
GACGCGAATCGCCGCGCCAAACAATACGGAGCCTACGTATAAAACAGAAGGGGAGTGTTGTCTCGTGTGTACATGTATAAGTGGCCCTGTTAAGCGTTAATAAAACTGATTTATTGGTAACCTGAAAACGAGGTAAATTTATTAGTAAATTGGACCTAGAGACAATAATGTCAACGTATTCCTACGCCCTAACACTGAGGGCTAGCCTTAATTGCTGGTGCCTTACGCAGAGAGCAGATTCAATACCTACTTATAAACCACAGCATTGGCAAGTATCAAAGTGAATTAAGAAATGACTACATTACTTGCCAGAAGCCATTACGTTGAATGTTTTAGGAGTGGGTTTCAAGAACTAGCACTATATACATTATGGCATTTTACTACAGGGCAAAGAGCAGCAACAATCCCCACTGAATGGAGGTGTGTCAAGTTGTTGTGGACAGGTAGGGGAACAGGCGGGGCTGTAGGCACGCACCTTGGTGCAGGACATGCTGAAGCGATACTTGAGGCGCTTGCCTAGGCCGAGTGGGCGGTGCGCAGACCTCTGGCTGACCGTCTTCACCAGCCGCTGCCGCACCGAGCGCTTCAGAGTCAGCGCCTCCGGCATCTCTCTCAGAGTCTCCCTGCACCACACTGGTCACTATTACCGTCTCACAACACATTGTTCTTCTGCAATTTCCTCATTTCTCAACAAATCATAGATTGGAACATCACACTTTACACAAGTTAATATGTATTCACAAAGTTAAACATCATAAAATACAACATTATTTCGCGTTTACATATCAATCAACTACACCTCAGAAACTGGAGTGGTGTGGTTTGTGAGGCTCTTAACATTGGGGTCTTGAGAGCTGATGAGAGTGAAGTGAGGAGTACGGAGCAGTGCCAGAATGCAAGGGCAGGGGAAATGGGAGATCCCCGAGAAAACCTGCTGACCAGCGGCATTGTCCGGCAAGATTCCTAAATGTGAAAATCCGAGTGACTCTGCCTGGAATTGAACCAGATTGACCTTGGTGGGAGGTGAGTAGTCTGACCACTACACCACCGTGGCCCCCTTCAGTAATTAGAGTTCTCTTCCGCATACATTAATGCTGGACTTGTTTTATATGTATGTATTTCTCCAGCATAAAATATAAAATTAAAAATAGTTAGTTTTTTTCTTGGCTTCACTAAACAAATTATAGTACCTACAGGGAAATTCTGTTTTCACAATACATATTATGATCCAAACATTTCTAAATATCAAACGAAATCATATTCTGCACAAAGCTCCATTTAACAATAAATCTATGTTATCAGAATAAGAAAGTTTGGGTTTAACATAACTTCACTATGCAAAGAGTCCTCAAAAATGTCTTCTGTCGTATCGGAGGCCGAGTTTAAATAACCAAGTCGGAAATTACCTGCTACAGACCTTGCAGCTGCATCAGGCAAGCTTCTGCAGAAAGATATGTGATGAACACAACTTTTCTATCTCCACCCATGATACAAAAGTTCCTGCCCTCGTAACAAGACACTTCGCAATGGATTTTTAACCTTGTGGGCCGGAAGGAGACCAATTTTCATCTTTGGTGCACATCCTCAATACTGGCTAACCATTTGCCTTGCATTACCTTGATAAGTTCCCTTGCATTCAGTTTTCCAACAGACCTGTGGTTTTGTATATAAAATAATTATTTCTAGGCCTATGTTATGTTAGTACTGGGTCCAAGGAAATTTAATAATCTATCAAAGCATGTACAAAAGTACAATGCAAGAAACTGCAGTGATAAACATTTAAACCCGCATTCAGGACGACGTGGGTATGCATGTTGGTCTGGCCATCGTGATTTCAGTTTCCCAAGATCACTCCAGGCAAATGATGCGATGTTTCCTTACTGCAGGCCAATTCCCTCTCTGTCAACAAGATACCTACACAGGCACAGTCAAACTTCAAAGGCCCATAAATTTTGCACTTCATTATAACCAATTTTGTGTTAAACAAACTAAAGCAAAAAAAAAAGTGAAGCATTAAAATTTACTTGCTAACCAATTATTACAAATTGCTCCATGCATTTCGCTACGTATTTACCCAGCACAATACCAGAAATAGAGCCACTAGTTCGTGAAAAAATAGTGATTTTCAATAAAATTTTACTACAAATTTACTTAACTGTTTATAGGAAAATACATAAGAACTGTAAATACGCAAGTTGACATTGGTAGGTTGTGAGTTTTTTTGTATTAAAGCTACAGAAAGGTAATGCAATGTATATTGATTCCAGCGAGGTATCAAATTCTTTACTGTTTAACTCTATTTCACTTCAATTTTATTTAATTTCCCTATTTTTGTGATGTCAATTTTATTTCACTTCTGGATTCTTGTGTAACATAATCTTGTTTGACATGTCAATTCTCGTTTAATGTAATTTTGTTAAAAAGTTTCCTCTCCTCGTAAAACATACAGTTGCTATGTTCAGTTCGTACCCAACATAACAACTATAAACACCAGCTTTGCCACAGATTAACTGTAACATTATCAGATATAATTTCCCATGGAAAGTTTCAGTTTGGTGTAACAAAATTGCATCCTAATAAATTATAGGTGCAAATGTGATCGCTAGGGTGCTCCAGTGTCTACTATTTTTGACAACGTTGTGCTACGAAATGTATTTATTTATGAATTATGGACTCAACAGAATAAAAATACATGTATTTGAAGCCATGGGATTAAAAGACTTAGCATTACACATTAACCGTATTTTGTATAAAACTGTTTGTAATATTAAAAAGCCAATTTAATTTCACGAGACAATAAAAATACTTTGCATAAATGGCAGTTATGTATTAAGTGGGATTGTATTAATGAGGTTTGACCGTAAACAGTTGTGAGAATCAAGAGTTCAAACAATACAACTTTGAGTAATACTGGCAAAGTATTTGGTACTGAGACTGGAACACAGGTTACTGCACAGCTGGCATGCACACTCTACGCTTGTTCACTGTGGCCGTGGAGCAAGGATACTGCCACCTCTGGCGACAGTTCCCTCCACCGCTATAACCTGGAGCATCCCGCCATGGACCGGAGGACTGAAGACATGGTCTCGCAGGAACAACACCAAGCACTCACATGCGCAGCTGCTCAGAGAAGGGGCTGTCCTCCATGAGAAGGGGGTCGCTCTCCATCTCGCCCACAATGTGATCCACCTGGTCCTGCGGGAGCCCTGTGCGCTCCGCCCCGCGCCTCTGCACTGTCCGGTACTTCCGCACCATCTCGTCGCTCGTCAGGATCGCCACTGCAACCGTACAACTCCAGCGCATCACACCTCACTGAAAACTGTGTATCTTTCTACAAATCAGTTACAACAAATTCAATCTGTAACTTACTTCACTATCTCCCAGTGGATCAAAAATTATAAAATGCAATGTGACAATGGGAAAGGGAGTGGTGTGTAGCATACCTGAGCTCTTGCCAGTCCATTAAATCCTTCAGTAACCGGCCCCACCACTTGGAAGTCGGACCATAAATAGTACTTCATATAAAACAGTGCCTAGCAACAACCTGGATTGTGTCCTTTCATTCTTACAGTGGAACCTCTATGTATTGAACCCAGATGGATTGTAATTTTGCATACATGGAACATATTCTTTGGTGCCATTTTTTATTTATCTCCATTTCAGGACCACATTCATTTAAAGTCCACATGTATTGAAATTTTTTGACAGTCCCCTGAGAAACTGCGAATAGATAATCCTGAGGTTTTTATTTAGTATATGAAAATTAAGATACTAAAAAGTTATCAGTATTTATAAAATGTTCCAGGGTAAAAGAAAATCTGATCAAATATCTCAAATAATTTTATTGTCATGCCTTCAAACATCTGAAGTTATAATTTGTAGGACTGCCCATAATTAAAGATGCTGTAATGAAAAGTTACAAATTTCTTTAAAAGATACACAACTAACCTCTAACTGTAATGGATGATAAAGAGACAAAATTGTCAGTCTTGCACCACAAACACAAAATATACGTAGGTACATAGTTTAGCAAAATGTGTCAGAATTTGATGAAAAAATGTGTACATATATGTATCTGCAACTATCAAAGACATAAATAGTGTATCCTAACAAGTCAAATAAATTAAAATTTATCACTTGATTACTGTACGGACATTAATTGCTCAGGAGTTTACAATTATTATGCAATCTCAATAACCAATGTACAACTTAAACATCATTAGAATATTGAATTACAGTACATCTCATTTATTTGTGCCCAGCTTAACCATTTTTACAGCTTATCTGCGCAGCTTTCTTCAAAGTACAATACACAACTGCACTGCAATAACGTGATGCTGTAAAATGCGTCTTATGAGCAGCAGTGGTGCCATATATTACTGTATCTTGTGAGCAGACATTTACTTCAGATTGTGCAATGAATAAGTCAAGTCTGGAGATATGAGGAAATTGATCACCAGACAACCCACTTTCGTTGATAATAATAAAGTATTTCATGATTAACACTTGGGTGTATCAGCAGCTCCTTACACAGGTGCGGTCACGTTGCTGCTTTCGCGTACAGGTGGCATCGTTAACATGCTCGCTAACAATTGCAAAGCAATTAAGAATTAAAAGAGACTCCTTTGCAAAAAAAAATTACTCGCCATGAAGGTGACATCGCAAGGACACATTAGTGGTTACAGGCATAGGACATGGTAGTATGTGTAGAGACAATATCAATACATAGTATCACACCGAGCATGTATCGCAGAGGACCAGCACATGCAGGATACACTCAGTACGGAGACAGCGATACAGTAAGGCACGGAGGCATACGGACATAAGACGTTCTCCTGAGGAAGCCATAGTCGCTGCTGGCCACAGTTTCCATCCAATCTGGTCCCAAACATTTCAATGGACGAGAGGTCTGGAGACCTTGATGGCCAAGGAAGCATGTTGAAATCACGAAGGCAGGCGAGAGATACCCATGCTGTGTAAGGCCGGGCATTATCCTGCTGTAAAATAGTGTCGTCAAGCTGCACTAGGAAGGGGAGCGCACATAGTCGCAGAATTTCCTGGAAGTATCGCCGGGCCATCAGGGTTCCTACAAACACCACCAGTGGGGTGCGGGAATCTTAGGATATGGAACCCCACACCAAGATACCTCTCTGGGCGGTGTGCTGCTCTACGACGAAGTGTGGATCACCGAACTGGCCACGACGTCTCCAGACTCAAATTCAGCAGTCGTCTGTATCCAGACAGAACTGTGATAAGTCGCTGGACACCACTTGTCAAGCTGTCAGTTCCTGGGACAAGGTACACAAGCTCAGTGATGCTGAGGTCGTAATGGTAGATGTAAGGGACGCCGCGACAACAGACCTCACTCTACTAGCTACCTGGATATGGTACTGGGGGCACAGGCGTATCTCCAGCTGCTGTGACATGTCCCTGGATGGTGCGCAGCGATGCCCATAGAGTGCTCCCAGTCTGTCGCTCAATGAAATGATCCTCCCTGCAGATGATCCGCAGGGTTGACCCGAGCCTTCTCGACGTGTATGTGTACCCTCCTGTCCCCAGTGCGTACAACACCAAAGCATAGTGTAGGTAAAACAGTTCAAGTGGCAAGCAATGCACTGAAATATCCAAGCTGTCTCTCGGAGACCAACGATGCGACCTCTCTCAAACTCATCCGGTGGGGCAAAAGCTTGTCGAATGTGCAGTCGGGGCATGCTGCATGTTCACTGGACTTTGCTCTGTGGCTCACGTTGCTACTAAGGCCTTATTCTGTGTTTTGCAGCAATGAATGATGGAGGGACATATATGTCCCCTAGTGGCGCTTCCACACAAGCAAACCACATTAAATGCAAATGGGACATGTGTCGAGCTATGACAACCATGTGTAGCAACCTTCATTGTACTCTCACAATTTGTTCATAGTGATCAATTTTATTTTGCAAATGAGTGTATATGGCATGGAATACCATGCATCCCAATTAATTCATTTTATAAATATAACATAGTAACAAGACACTTTAGGCACTAGCTTTAAGAGTGTTTGGGGGGGGGGGAAGTGCCTTGTCCAGTACCATATGCAAGAAGGCAATCCAGCTTGAAGACTCAATGATTAAAGGCCAAGTACAAATTATTAGTAAGCAGAATCATTGCACACGGAAATATGTTACTTTAATAAAAAAATATACTCAGCTCACGAATAATATTAAACACAGTGTATTTGTTTGTACATTTTTTATTTTACACATGCAAAACTATACAGTATTTGTGGCTGTTTAAACCTTGGGAACGCACTTCTTAAAAGATTAAAAGCACATTCTGTGGATTAACCCAACAAATATTATCAAGTCTTTTTAAAAATTAGGGTAAATATTTTGCTTCATACTGGATAAAAACTACTCGGGTATAAAATTAATTTATAAATATTTGAAAATACCATGCGACAGTTTTGCAACCTCATAAAGGTAACATTGAGCATCTAGCAGAGGTGGAACCACAGAAAAACAAACATGCACATTTCAAGGTGCATTTTATTTGAAACACCTACATGTTATTACCGCAGTAACTGGAGCGGAATGCTATACCAGTTGTGGTATACAACTTTCTTTTAGTAGGTCAGTTATGTGCAACTGTGTAGTATTGTAATTTTTCATATTTTCTTAACTAATAACATTAGCTCTGAATCAGGAATACAAAACAAAGTTTTTTTACCTATAATAAAATTTTTTCAATAATATTGTTTGTTATTAATTAACTTATAGAATTTCTGAAGGTGCATTTTAATTTTTGCATTAAAGTTTTGTTTTGTTGAACCCCAAAGTCAGTAAGTAAATTATAACTCACTTCCTATGACTAATCTTTTTACAGTCAACCACTTTTTCAATCAAAAATTTTAAACATTAAAAAATATGTTGAATCCTACTTCAATGTTATGTATTTTAGTTTGCTCTTGTAATGATTGTATTGCATATGTTCCTGTTGGATTGCTTTGCATTCTTGTTCATTCGGTGTTCCATTGTGTTATGCATGTGTATGTGAAAGTCGCTCCTCATGCTACAGTGTCATGCAATGAGTTATCATTTTCTACAGTGCCTGGGACCGGAATCTATTCCTGAAGCAAATAAATAAACCCAAACTCTTATTCCTTACCATATCATTTCACACAGTAATACAACTAAACGTCTCATCCTAACTCTTTTTGCACTTACAAGGTTTCTATGTCGTATTCAAAATGTTTTCAATATACTTTTTATATTGAATTGAACATGTAAACTGCATTCAAAACAAATTTAGTCTCAAAGTCATAGACCAAAAAAGTGACATCGGATTGGATTCAAATGAATACGAGTTAACGTGTAAGCATGAATCATACTGAAATAGTATTTAAAATAATAGCATTTCTGTACTACATACAAAAATTTCTTATTTTAGTTTGTGCACTTACACTGTATTACGGTTGCATTACAATAAAACAAATTTTAGTATAAAAATTTGGCCAAAGTAGAAGGAAATACTTGAACTTGAATTCATGTCAGCGGCATTGCAACAGAAGAGTACGTCCGAAGATCACGGTCGGCAGAAATGTTACTTGATTGTAAGCAACATAACTTCAATTTTGCCAACACAAACATGCACATTAGCCAACAGTATTGAAATGAATTTTAATTCGGATCCAAAGTTTTCAAGTTACCATACTCAGTTGGGATTGAGTGCAGGAAATACTACAAAACATTCTAAAAACTACAGAGAAGCGCAGCAACTGTAAGTATGCGCTGGTCGGGCCGCCACTGCAGCGGAGCGACTCCTCACCTGTGTTGTGGGACGGCAGGTCGCCGATGATGTGCTCCAGAGATCTCCGGCGCACCCTGGTCCTGCCGTTGTCGTCGAAGGGGTTGCTGTACGAGTCCCTGGAGACCGGCCTCTCCAGCGACAAGGCCGGCTCCATCCCGTCCTCATTGCTACCACCATCCACTGCACACAATTACCACCTTTACAGCAACGCTGTGACGTTCGGAAACCACCACTTTTAATAGGACTAAGCAAATTGCCTATACTGAATTTGAAAAAAAATTTCATCCAAGTTTTAATTGTGTTCTTAACAACTGGATTACTCTAATTTGATGTGTGTGTATAAATAGAGAATCTTATCATTCTGGTATATCTTTATCATCGTTATATACAGGTCTTCTACAAAAGCGTTGCTTTCTTTTGAAGTATTTCACCTTAGCTCTATATTGTGGTCAGCATTCACAATAGACTTCTGATAGCAACAAGTTTTGAATAGCATCGCAGAATAGAACTGACAGAAGAAGAAAGAATTCTCAGATGAAGTCAGCGAACAAAGAATATTTCTGTCAAAAGCACTGAAATTGTTATCAGATCCCTTGTTTAAGGTCAAACCACCTTCATGTCAGCAGTCTACAAATACACCTCTCTCTATCCGGCAGCTTTCCACCTTTAGTGAATACCTGTACTGTGCATCTTCTAACAAATTTATTTCTTGTGTAATATAATTTCGGTGTACTGTAAGTCACAATATACACGATAAACAATTAAATTTATCCTAAACGAAACATTCAATAATTTTGTAATTAAGAGAATATCTTGTAACTACAAAAAACTACATGTAAGTAAAGTTCAAAATTTTTTAAAAACCTCTTTTTTTTTTACAAAAGCCAAAAATTAGGGTTTTAAATTTTTTTTTCAATATTTAACTTTCTTTTAATGAGAAGATTTGATTGGGATTTTGACAAGCTGATCATACTCAAATAGGTTCAAATAATCGCAAAAAAAAAAATTACCAGTTGTTTAGTTTTAAACAGTGAAAAAAGAAGTATGAATGTCAGGTACATCAACACATTTATGGGTAATTATCCAGTGTAGCGGCTTTTCTATAGGAAATGTCCTAGACCAACAAAAGTAGCATTAATGGGTTCTGCACAACTTACCTTGTTCATATTCAGGAGGGCGTAATGTTAAAATAAGTAGAACGTATTAAATAAAATAGTTGAAAGTACGAGCAGCCCGTAGCTTTGTTTACGTCGGACGCCATGATTTTCGGCATCGTGCAGTCACCTTATTGGCTGTGGGTCGTTGACGTCATCGTCATGGAATTTCAGTTGCCATTCAGATGTGATACAGTGTGGGTGTGTTGTTGCACGCGCGAGTTGTGACGTCCAAATCCAACCGATTTAAAAACTGAGAGTGCAAGAACAAGTGCTTCTGTGCGTAATATTTGCCTATGTGGCAGGTGTTACTTGGATATTTTAGTAGATCATGGTGTTTTGTGGATTGAGGCCAGATGCAAGACAGTTGAATGGGTCGTGGACAGAGGAATTGTACCCGCCGCCTACCTAGCTGAGTCAATTCATATTCTTTTTGTGCGTTTTACGGTTCCTATAAATACCTAACATCCTAGAGTAGACTAAATTTGTAGGTTATATTAACACCCTACAGTTGTAGGTTAGTTTAAAACCCTACAATTCTAGGTTAGTTAAAAACCCAACAACCTTTGGTTAGTTAAAAACCCAACAACCCTAGGTTAGTTAAAAAATGTAAAATAGTGATTCATCCATCAAGGGGTTAGGTTCAGTTAGCTTAGGTGAGCACATATTACGAAATTAGTCGGATGTTAATGCCCCTAGTGTATTTGTGTTTTGCATAATTAGTAGAGTGGAAATATACCACTTTTCGGGGGTTTTTTTTTATAGAAAAGCCGCTACTCTGGATAATCACCCATTTTTGCTTGTTTTTTACTTTTGTTATCATGCCTAAGGTTTACTTGATTTTCTTTATCAGGATGAAATAAAGATGATATTTAGTAAACCTGTTTTTGAATCAAGCTGAAATCTGTCATAGGAGCTGAGACATGTAAGAAAATGTAAACCCTTACGGCTTAGATTTTTAGCCACCCAGCCCTTGTGTGACCCCTTCAACACGTAAACTATCCACATGGACAATTTGTAAAACTGTTTGCACTTGTCTGAAGGTAGAAACAACATTTTTTTTTTTTAAAGCCATGCAGCCGCCAATTATTTTATAGCTGGATGATTTCCCATGGAACGACCCAGTGACTAAAAGTAGAGTTGCATTTGCGTGACTAAAAGTAGCGTTGCATTTGCATATGTGCCTTCTCAATTACATAATGAGGATCCTATGAAACAGAATGGAGAGTGCAAGTTTGACTGCTTCATGGGTTGTAGATCAGCTATGAAGATTTATGAATTTGTTATAATTGAGCCACTTTATTTTGTTGTATATAAGGTTAAATGCAAGGTGTACAATTATGAGGGTGGTTGAATTGGCTGAGGACAGGAAATAATTTTGTTGTGAACAATCTTTTAGAACACTTTTCGAAAGTAGAAAATATAGGAATGGGCAGTGTAATTTCAGTAACTTAAGTTATTTTAGCACAGCATCTGGTCTGAAAAAGTAAGCTCTGAGACACTGTAATTTGTACATTGATTTATTGAATTTTAGTGCCTCAACATCACTGCACCATTTCCAAGTGGACATTGCAGTTTTACACACGCTGTTATAGACTAATCATCTTTGTGTTGAGTGGTTTTGATTGGACGATATGTAATTAACATGACAGACAAAACCAGAAAGAGATGGGCTCTTTCATTGAAACAGATGCAAAATATGGGAGACAAAAATATGATTGAGGATGAATTGTTCCAAGCCAGTGGATTTTCAGTAAGAATGAGAGAGATAGCAATTATATTTTTCTTGCTCCTGTTAATGATCATATCAGTATAACTCTTTTGCACATAAAGGAATACATTTTGCTTGAAATTACAATTAGGGTCTATTAGCTAATGTTGGCATGCTTAAGATAAGGCAGTCTTTCAGATCACGACTATAAGCATTTTGTTGATCGAGATACAGGTGCGAATGCCCCAAGCATAGAGTGTACGGGCCAATGTTCTGCCAGACAGACGCAAGACACTGCTTCCGTCACGTATCTGGCAGAGTTTATGCTTACCTGCAGGTTTCCCAATGTCCGAGCCATTTTCTGCTCAAAGCCAAAATAAGTACGTAAAACGTTATTCTATTCAATGTTTTGCATTCATTCACTTCAGGTATATCACTGTACGTGCTTTAACATTATGCGTGGGCAAATTTGTTATGTGTGTAGCGTTTTTTTTTATACATATCAATGGCATTTGGTTCTTACAACAATAATACACACATTTATTTCTGTAGCTGCAAGAAAGTGAAGGAACGCAAATCTGCACTAATCTGCTTCCCACCAGTAGTGCAAACAAAGCAAAGCCAGCGTGGAGAGCCGCATTGATTTACCTGCTTCATATGATACAAGTATAAGCTGTTTTCTATTTCGCGCGAAGCAGATAAATGGGTGTTGAATGGCACACACGTACATGTATGGTGTTCACTTTTCTGGAGCTATTCAATGGTTTTAATATTTTCCTACTCCTCAGCATTTATTGTGATATTTTTTGGTCTTATTCCATTCTCCACATTGCAATTTCCTGGTGTGCAGAAATTAAAGTGTTTTAGGAGGCGAGGATCACCAAGTACGAGTGTGTTCTCCTGACACGACCTAAATGTCGCGTTAGGACCAATGTTAGGCCTTGTATTTCGGAGTATATGATAATCACAGTGTAATTTCATTAGCAGTAGAAGAAATTGTTTTCCATGGCAACAGTTCATGGTTGCATCCAACTTTCCTGAAGCGCTGCTAAAGTTCAATTTCCAGGATATTCCTTCCCCTCACACAAACAAGGCGCAGATAATTACACCAGAGGCCAACACACCGCATTTCTGTGCACTCAGCATTATATTTTTCACAAGAACTATTCCTTACTAGGCATTACCAACACACACATTTTTCCCCCAACTTTATTCATATTAGTTACAAATAAAATATTATAATTTATAGATAAAATATAAGTAAAAGTTCAATTAAACCAAAAGTGAGGTAATTTAATGTGTAACACGAGTACAAACTGTTTTCGGTACACGGCATATTTAGAAAGGAACCAAACAAGACATTCATGGGGTGATTTTTCAAAGGTTTGCAATCAAAAAGTGTGAAGAAACCGTGACTAGACTACAAAGCACACTATGATAATATGAAAAGGTGTAACGTAACGTCACAAAATATTTTTGGCAAAGAATAATTGGTTTGAGAGAAGTTGTTGGTGCAATACCTTTATTTGTAAGTTGACAAATGGTTGTTTACTTACACTGCATCCATATGAGTATTTTGGTTGAATGTGCCATCATCTCTACATAACGTTGAAGATGATTTGCGCTACTTTCTGTCGCAATGTGAGTCCCTAGAGTTTCTGTTTCCAATGTTGGCTATGCCATACTGAGCACCAGGCACCTACACTGGTATCATCGCCCCTTCCACTATACACCCTACCAGTACACACATTTACTTTGGTAATCATGAAGAATATTACCTTCTCAAAAAACAATACAAGAACTATAATCCCACTGGCACAAAACGTAGTATATTTCCAAGACAAACTATGAATTGCAATAGTCGATAAAGCGACGACAAGGTTGAAAATTGGCAGTTATCAGTGGAAGTTGCCTGATTTGTCATTTCAAGTTATATTAGGCGTGGCCTTCCTGTCTCGTGTTGGCAACCTTATAAACATTAATACAGGTTCATTAAGGCTTTCTTTTTGCAACAATATTATTCCATTACGTATAAACGTAAGTTAGAGAGTTTTGGGAAGTCACATTGCCCAGTTGGTGTCAAGAGCTTTATGCTGTTATTTCTTGCCACATTGGTCGCTGCAGTGAAAAACCTGGGGCACGTGGTTTCTGATGGTCAAGTTTTACTGCACCCCGAAACGATTAATCCGATGTATTCTTTCCCTGGACTAAAAATGTGAGGGACGTTAGAAAGTTCTTACGGATTATGCTGAATTTGTTCCTCGTTTGGCCGAGATAACCGCCACATTAAATTTGTTGAAGTGGAAGAGTCAACCATTAATGTGGGAACAAATAAGTTCTCTGTTTTTGAAAAGTAAAAAAAAATGTTTGGTATCTTCTCCTATTCTTCAGTTACCTCAGTTTGACAAAAAATTTGTTCTACATGTTGATGGAAGTGGAATAGCTTTGGGTGCCGTGTTGTCTCAACAAGTGGAAAGGGGGGGCGCCTTCCTATTGCTTATGCTAGTCGGTTATTAACAGGTTTTACAATTTGCCGAGGTATGTACCAATCCTTTGCACAGAGCGAATTACCCTCCCAAAGTAAAGTTGAATAACTGCGTTTCACATCAAGACAACATCCCAGATGTACACGGGTTGTATATTAGACTTTTGCAAAGCTTACAGCGTTGAAAAAATATTGGTGCATTATAATACATTCCATGGGTTGCGATGAAATATCTGATACCGTACCATGTGTGAAGCCTTGTTGTTGACATGATACACCATGCTATTTTCATCCTATAATGCCAACGTAACATGAACAAATATGAAGCAAATGATACAAATTGGTGTAGGCATTGCAATGTGTTTTAACGTTCATATAGAGACAGCTATTGTGAAGTGCAAACCATGGCGCATGCGTTCATCGATCATTTCAAATTTTACAGTACGATGTGTTCTAAATAGTGTGTAGGAAGTTCAAGTGTTCTGGGGCTTGCAGATCATCAAGTTTAAGTGTGAACATGTCCAACTTTTGAGTTATGATTTGTGTTTGACCTTAGTATTTTAGTAGGCCACGTTGTTTACAGTAACTGAACCGGCCACAGACAGCAATTATGTCTTTAGAACACAAACTGGTCATAAGTAATAAAATAAGGTACAGTTTAAGAGAATGTTCAGGAGTATGTTTGGCCAGCCACGTGGTTAGAAAGTGGTTGTGCGTTACTTTGTTTGTAAATTCACAAACTGTTGTTTACTTACACTGTTCCATTGCAACACAATCATTTGGGTCGAATGGGCCATTTTTTCTGCATAATGTTTTCAAAATACCTGCAATTTTACGTCATTAGGCGAGTAGATACTTGTAAAGGCGGTTCACGGTAAGCGAGCACTTCTGAAATCAACCATTGAAAAATCTCCCTGTCCCTACCTGCATGTATTTTCAAAGGGCACGCATAGTGGCATACGCACAGTAAAGTTGGTAACGAACGAGGGAAAGTAGTTCCATGTCAACGTCGAATTTAAAGTATTCCGTAAACATTTGTTAAAACTACAAGGATTAATTTTTTTTTCTGATTTTTTTAATGCACACTAGTGTATGGATTAGCAAATTTGTGAAATATTCACTTTTATAATAATTGTACAGTTTCCCTTCACTGGCGCATCAATAAAGTGACCAGGTCCATGGCAATGTTGAGTTTGCAAATGGCGGAAGGATACACAATGTGCTACAAGTAGATCTTAAGCAGGGATTTAAAAAGTGCTCATTTAACCATGAACAACCTATAGTGATTTTGTTGCAGATGTTGCGATAGTAGAAGGTTTTTGTATTTAGTTTATTTGAGGTTTGCAACAGTTAAGAGTTTGTATCAACCACCAAACAAGGTCCAAAAAAATTCATGGCAAATTTGCCCTACTATGCTTCCCAAACAGAGCACGAGCGATAGTGAGCACCTTAAAATAAAATAATTTAACTCAAAAAATAAAATAAATTTTATTAACCAATAATATTAACATGAACACCTGCTTCAAACAATTTTACCTGCAAGATTTCTGAAAAAAAAAGCTGTGTTCAAATTCACCTCTATGTGCGTTCGTTCACATACCCTTAATACTGTCGCAAAGAATGAACACTTGTGCTCACGTGTGCAACCGTCGAACTGGCATCTTTGTTTATTCATATCTTTAATAATGTTACTTTGATCTGCAAGTTTCACTTATCTTTGCAACAGAGGTGTTCTGCACTCGTGCAAAGTTTTAATGAAGCATTTTTCCTTCCAGTAAAAAATTCCTTTATTAATTTTTAAGTATCATGTGTTGATCCTAAATCAGATAAGCAATAGAAAGTATACAAGTATAAAATGTCCACTGCTTTTAAAAAATAATGCACACCCAGTTTTACCTACCTTACTGTGGTACTAGCTGTTTAACCATATGTTTGTGTTGTATACACAGCGGCGCCAAAAGAAAACTACAAATGTAATTACCTAAACACCAACAAATGAAATACTTGGAGCATCAAAAACCAATCAGGGGCAGAAGAGGGGTCCGCAGCATGTGCCCTTAGCTGAAGGGAACACTCTAGGGTGCACCTGTGCCCTTAACTTACCCCAATATAAACATAATGTCACAGCCCCCAAATCATATTTACTTTTCTATGGCACAAAGCCAGGATTCGTAATAATTACCAACATTTTTATTAACAAAGAACAATGTAACGCGAAGGAATCTTTGAACTTTCATTTCAAATTTATAAGGCAAGTGGTAAAATATCGCCTTGGCAGATAACCTACAGTGCTACCCCAAAATGACAACTGGACATGCTGTAAAAATGCCAAATAATGTTTTACAATAAGTATGTTTCTGAAATGTGTGAAAAAGTACGTGACACACTTTTACACTGTATTTAGTGTTAAAACTTACGTGTTCCCAGATGAAAGTCTTCATTTCCTGGTGGCATCCTCATTTTGCAGGTACGCAGGTCGCCAACTCCCAGACTGGCCGCCGTATCATTCTGCAAACACCAGCAACAATCGCTCACACACTAATCTCGCCAAGATAACGGCAAGTTTATTATCGTCAACACGTGTTCCTTCCTGATGGAACACCGCAATCCAGCACTGCGTCACGGCAGTCAGGATAACTCCACACTTCTGACAACACGACTCGTTTAGTCAGCAAACTATTGTTCTAGGCTACATCGCGCGTTAATTACCTCTACTGTATCGTGCAAAACGATAAAGTGGCGTTTTATCATTTTAAAAAAAAAACATTGGGATAGGGTCTTTAAAGCCCGTCTTTCACGCAATGTTTACCTTTCCCTGGATTAAGATAAAACAAAACACCAACAAACAACTGTCAAACTTCACCTAGAAACTAAGATAATACAAAGGAGCTAACAAGCATAATGAAACATTTATTCTACCTTAAGCCATGCGCCAATTAACCACGACGTTTGTTTCACCCCTAAGTCGTTCGCTTTGGTAATTTAACTTTATGGAAACATGAGAAAAACATGAACCACATACAAATAATATCAACAGAGCATAGACAAAGAAGACGAACTGCCTGCCTGTCCTGTCTCGTCTCCTGGACGCAGCGATCTGATTGCTAAGGTCATGTTCATTGCTCTAAATCACGGCCGCCGCACTTTGAACGCGATTCCGGCTAGGAGAAATGACAGTTCGTTGCTCTAGATTCCGGCTAGGAGAAATGACAGTTCGGTCATGCGCATCTGCGCTCTTCCAGGCGGTAATAATACATTTTGGTTACGCACGAGAAAATAAAATTACGGTGCTTCATGACTCTAAAAATACGTTGATGTGTGTTACTTGGAGACGCCCACTTATTTTTCACGATGGAGCTCTAGAGTTTTGGCGCTCAGTTTAAATATGCGTCACGAAAAATGTGTACTTCACAGCTTCACCACATGTGGGAAAATGTGTATAACCACAACCATAACCGAAACTGAGGAAGAGAAATAAAATGCATGTTAGCCTATATTCACATAGTCATATTGTTTAATACCCTTCCACTTACGTTAATAGCAAGGTATCATTGAAAAATTAATGTAATTTACTTTTTAGTAGTGAAAAAGACATTCGTGGGAAAATCAAAATTAAAAAATGCACATTTATTCACATATTCTAATGGCAATTCGAACCATTTTGACAGATATGCAGTTCACGACTGTTATGTGAACTAAATCATTAATGAGCAAAAACTGCCCCTTGCTCTGTCCAAACTTGTCCTAATATCACACTGCAGATACTTCGTAAGGAAATAACTTCGTATGTAAAGCGATTAAAATAGAGAAGTATTTTAACCTACTTCTTATTGTTTTATGACCTTGGGAGCTCCTTGAAGGAACGATTTAGGGATATCTCAAGTTCGTCCAATGGATGTCCTAGAGAGCTCATGTAAAGTTGAACTAGGGAGCTCCTTCGGCCATCCTTGGGAGCTCCTTAAAGAAATAATTTGAGGTATCCTAATTTTTATACACTGAGTATCTCTATGTTAGGTTAAGGAGGTAAATGGGGCTACCTTGTCAGTTCCTTTATGGAAGATCATGGGATCATACAGTATACACTGAGGTGACAAAAGTCATGGGATAGCAATTAGCAACTATACAGCTGGCAGTAGTATCGCGTAAAAAATGTATAAATGGGCAGTGCATTGGTTGGGTTTCCATTTGTATTCAAGATATTCATGTGAAAAGATGTCTGACGTGATTATGGCCGCATGACGGATATTGACAGACTTTGAACGCGGAATGGTAGTTGGAGCTCGACGCATGGGACATTACATTTCGGAAATTGTTAGGGAATTCAACATTCCGAGATCCACAGTGTCAAGAGTGTGGCGAGAATACCTAATTTCAGGCATAACCTCCCACCATGGACAACGCAGTGAACGCCCGCCTGCACTTAATGACCGAGACCAACGACGTGTGCGCAGAATGGTCAGTGTTAACAGACAAGCTACACTGCGTGAAATAACCGCAGGAATCAATGTGGGACGTACGACGGACGTGTCTGTTAGGACAGTGAAGCGAAATTTGACTTTACTGGGCTATGCCAGCAGAAGAGCGACTCGAGTGCCTTTAATAACAGCACGACATCGCCTGCAGCGCCTCTCCTGGGCTCGTGACCATATCGGTTGGACCCTAGATGACTGGAAAACCGTGGCTTGGTTAGATGAGTCCCAATTTCAGTTGGTAAGAGCTGATGGTAGGGTTCGAGTGTGGCGCAGACCCCACGAATCCATGGACCCAAGTTGTCACCAAGGAAATGTGCAAGCTGGTGGTGGCTCCATAATGGTGTGGGCTGTTTTTACATGGAATGGACTGGGTCCTCTGGTTCAACTGAACAGATCATTGACTGGAAAGGGTTATGTTCAGCTACTTGGAGACCACTTGCAGCCATTCATGGACTTCTTGTACCCACACAACGATGGGCTTTTTATGGATGACAATGCACCATGTCACGTGGCCACAACTGTTCGCAATTGGTTTGAAGAACATTCTGGACAATTCCAGCGAATGATTTGGCCACCAAGATCGCCCGACATGAATCCCATCGAACATTTATGGGACATCATAGAGAGGTCCGTTCGTGCACGGAATCCTGCACTGCAACACTTTCGCAATTATGGACGTCTATAGAGGCAGCATGGCTCGATATTTCTGCCGGGGACTTCCAACGACTTGTTGAGTCCACGCCACATCGAGTTGCTGCATTTCGCTGGGCAAAAGGAAGTCCGACACGATATTAGGAGGTATCCCATGACTTTTGTCACCTCAGTGTATATGTCTACAGGATGCCCTAGTTATATTATAGACACGGATATTCTTAAGGGATGTCCCAAGTATGTCCTGGGGATTTTTACAAATACTACAAAAATTAATATTTGAACATAGTTTAAGGGATTTACAAGGCACATAGTAAAATATTTCGTTTTGGTTTTACAACAAAAGATGATTCACGACAAAGTGAGCGGTCTTGAATCAACGTTTGAAGAAAACCACTGCTTGTAATTGCATATAGTTTAACGTAATCAAAGAATTCAATTCTCGCATATAAGTTGGCAGGAAACAATGAGAAGTAGTTCCATGTCTTAAAGTCTTCCTAGATGTAAATTTTAAAATTTGTGTCACCTGTAATTAAGTTTCTTTTTTAATGCAAATACTTAACAAACACCAAAATCCATAGAATCCATAGAGTACTGCAGAAACATGCAAAAGTCTCACATTCTGTTACTACATTTCTAGTCTCCTCTCTTGAAGTCTAATAATATATAATGCCAGAATATATAAATTATTCATTGTTTCGACTGTTATGCAGGTATTAGTATGCTACTCAGAATTGTTTGAATATATATGTTTATGTGATCAATCCAAGCCCTTCATACGAGTAGTAACCACCTGCCCAAGTCATGTGTTAATAATGGTATGGATTAGCATATAATAACATATTTATAGGCATACTTGGAGTCAATTGAAATACCAACAGTGGTAGGCCCTTGACACTTGGAATGTACGAAGTTGATAAAAATCTTATCTCCCGCGCTCTTTTTTTTTAATCAATTCATCAATCTTTTGCAATCTTTCCATCAATCCGCACCACAATAAGCAACACATGCCACAATAAGCACCACAGAGCAAAAACAGCACAACATGCACCACAATCAGCACCACAATAAGCCCAACACACCTTACACCCAGCACCACATGCACCAAAATTAGCACCACACACCTCAATCATCAAAGAATGCTCCACAATCAGCACAACAGACACCACAATAATAGACTCCTAACTGACTCCGGCAGAAGTAATCAGAGACTGACTCCTGACATAACTCATGGCATCAAGGGTTATGGGATAGAGGGACAAGGATAATGGGATCATGGGGTCATTTGTGGAACAAAATGGGTCATTTGTGGAGCAATAGAGGTCATTTGTGGAGCAAAATGTGACATTTGTGGAACATGAGTTTAAGCTGACCGAAGAAGTTCTCTGGAAAAAACTGTTTAAGATGTAAATGCATGGTAATGTGATGAAGGAACTGGATAATATATTTGGTCAATGCATGCATAGAAATACCTAAATCTCACTGATGAAATATGTTAGTAAGTGTGTGTGTGTGCGTCTGTATATATATATATATATATATATATATATATATATATATATATATATATATACTGAAGAGCCATAAAACTGGTACACCTGCCTAATATCATGTAGGGCCCCTGCGAGCACGCAGAAGTGCCGCAAGATGACGTGGCATGGACTCGACTAATGTCTGAAGGTATGCAGGAGGAAATTCACACCATGAATCCTGCAGGGCAGTCCATAACTCCATAGGAATGCGAGGTGGTGGAGATCTCTTCTGAACGGCATGTTGCAAGGCATCCCATATATTATCAATAATGTTCATGTCTGGTGATTTATGTGGCGAATGGAAGTGTCTTAAGTCAGAAGAGTATTCCTAGAGCCACTCGGTAGCAACTCTCGATGTGTGGGAAGTCGCATTGTCCTGCTGGAATTGTCCACGTCCGTTGGAATGCACAATGGGCATGAATGGGTGCAGGTGATCGGGCAGGATGCTTATGTATCTGTCACCTGTCAGAATCGTATCTAGAAGTATCAGGGGTCCCATTTCACGCCAACAGCACACACCTCATACCATGACAGAGCCTCCACCAGCTTGAACAGTCCCCTGTTGACATTTAGGGTCCATGGATTCATGAGGATGTCTCCATACCCATACACATCCATCCGCCCGATACAATTGGAAACGAGACTCGTCAGACCAGGCAACGTGTTCCCAGTCATCAACAGTCCAATGACGGTGTTGGCGGGCCCAGGCGAGGCGTAAAGCTTTGTGTCGTGCAGTCAACAACAGTACACGAGTGGGCCTTCGGCTCCGAAAGCCCATATCAATGATGATCCATTGAATAGTTCGCATGCTGGCACTTGTTGATGCCCCAGTATTGAGATCTGCACCAATTTGAGAAAGGGTTACACGTCTGTCACGTTTAATGATTCTCGTCAGTCGGCGTTTATCCCGTTCGTTCACGATATTTTTCCGGCCGCAGTGATGTCGAAGATTTGATGTTTTGCCGGATTCTTGATNACCCTAATTTTATCGCAACCTCGGAGATGCTATGTCCCATCTCTCGTGCTCCGAATATAACACTATTTTTAAACTCACTTAAATCTTGATAACCGGCCATTGTAGCAGCAGTAACCGATCAAGCAACTTAGCCAGATGCTTGTTGTCTTATGTAGGCACTGCCGACCGCATCGCGTTACTCTGATTGGTTCCATACCTCTGTTATTTGCAAACGCTCGCCTATACCAGTTTTTTTGGTTCTCCAGTATATATATAGCAATAGTTAGGCCAAGTAGATACACAAGTTGCTACTGTGGAAAGAACTTCAGTTTTTCATTAATATGATGCAAGCCAATGATTGTACGAAGTTACTATAGAGCTTACCTCTATAGATGTACCTTCTCTGACTGCTGGAAAATTACATGAAAAAGAAAATAGTATTCCTACTGTGGAAAGATCTTCAGCAAAAGCTGCAATGCTCGGCGACATGAGAGAACTGCCTGTACAAAGAGTCCTTTTCGTGCGATGAAGCATTACGACAATGGCAACATACAGTTTATGCATGATGATATATTGAAGAACCACATCAGGAACTGCAACGATACGTCTTTTGGAAGCCAGCAAGATATGCCATCCATACTCCCTGCTACATCGGTGGGTACTGATTCCACATACGATTATTACGAGACAGTTAATGCTAATGATGGAATGAGAGACCTATGAGGTGTGGTAGTGTCGGTATGTGTGGAATGTACATTTGCAAGACGTTTGTGTGAAGTCGACGAACTTCAAAATAAACAGTTGTTGGTTCTAAATACTAAAGATGACCAAGCAACTCCTACAAAGAAAAGTAAACCTGACATTGTGGATGAAACAGGAGATTAAGACGATCATGAAGACAACATTGATAATAATGACTACGATGTCAGTGTTGATGAAGTATCCGATGAGAATGATAATGATTCTCTCGACGTTCCCACACATTTCGCAAACGAGTTTCCTTCGACAAGTTGTGAGAAGAAGGCATTAGGCGTCAAGAACGCTCGTTACATATTTCCGGAAGACCCAAATAAACTTGTTGAGAAACTCAGATATTGGATTGACCTGCAAAAACGCGAGGATCTCTCATACGTTGTTGAGATATATTCAATCATCGACGAACTGAAGGATCGAGGTTATATCAGATGAGATTGTTGGCTACTATTCATGATCTGCAAACATCTGAGAAATGTGAAGATCAAATGCACAAAAATAATTAGAAAAATATAATGTATGCAATAAGTAAATAAATTAAATTTATTGATACATAGTAATGTGGGTTTAATTTCTTATACAGTCCCTTTCGCTTCCCTGAAAGACCTATTTACTCAGTGGTGTAAACAATCTACTGCGAGAGTCTGTTTCACATATAATTTATGTGAGTGTGTGCAGGAGGTGGGCTGTGGTTCGATCCGTATATGGCGAACGAATGAAATGAAGCGAATATTTTTGAGGAATTATTTGCAACTAGTTGGTTGGCTTGGTGAGTTAGTATGACCCTTTGATAGAAATTTTTTGTGAACATTTTGCGAAAATTTTGTGCAAAGAGGTTAGATACGAGACTTTTCTTAGATACTTTTTTCGAGATTGTCCATCATAGTTTGTATAGGTTGGTCGTATGGCAGGTGGGTCTTGTCGGTTTGACTAGTCAGTTTTTTATGAACTTGTCTCGTGAGGAGCTAATCTGACTCAGTCAGTCTCGCCAGGAACCAATCTTGGGTGGAGTTAGTCTTGGGTTTAGTTAGTCGATGACTAGTATGGTTAGTCGGTATGGCCCCCTGTTGATTGTGGTCAAGGTCAAAGCCTACCACAACTAACATGGTGGCTAAGTCGATAACCCCTCTGGTGGTTAAATCGATAATTATTACACAAGAATCACCTAGGTGATGAAAAACAAAAAAAATTACGAACAAAAAAACGAAAATGGTGGGTGGAGTGCATTCGACAGAATGCACCATGGGGAGAAGGGTGGAGGCCTGCTGTCTAATTACCCAATGAGAAACATTGGCAGGGGTCTGCCGTCTGCTGGATGTGGTGCTGAGGGAACCTCCGGAAATATTAGTTTTAAAATAAACTTTTTGTAAAATTTTTACTAAATTTTAAATAATTTTTTATAATTTTATGAAGGTTTTTAATTTTTTATTTTTGGAGAGTTTTGTGATTTTGGGTTTAAGGTCAAGTTCTTGGGTCAAGGTAAAGGCCATCCAGATCCAAGATGGCAGTCTAGTTACATCAGTGTAATTTCTATCTCTATTTTTTATTTATTTTTTATTTTTTCGAATTATTTGGGTTTATGGTCATTTAAGGTCGCCAGGTCAAGGTCAAAGGTCAAGGTAACCAACATTCAACATGGTGTACAATATGGTTGATATAACCAAGATGGCTGATGGTCAGGTTTGGCTGTGAACACTGGACAATGTGAATCGATTTGGCATACCCTATGCCTTTAAAACAAATATAGCCACCACAGCTCTGCCCTCGAAAACGATACCTCCAAATCCTTCCGATGGATCGAAAAGTGTCTTTTGGGGGATCGTTTTGCAACTGGGTGGATCGGTGCTTTTATGAAGGAAAAATTGAAAATGTTGGGATAAAAAAAAAGAACATTTTAAGGAAAAAGGGAAAAATTTAAGGGGAAAATGGTTGATTTCTAGGGAAAATGGGAAATTTTGAGGGGAAAAAAGAACATTCCTAGGGAAAAAGGAAATTCCAAGATGGCGGCGGCCAGCTCCGGCTTCGGTCCCAGGTCCCATTGCGACAATGTCGACTATATCCTACTACTAATTTGCATTAGAAAAAACAAAGGTTGATAAAAAGAGAATTATACTGGACAAAAGGATCTATAAACAGAGTGCAAACATGTTTTCCCTAATTTTTAAGCATGATCCACTGGGAACTGTCACTGTAACCTAACTGTCAACAAAATCAACAGCGTTCTAAAATTTCAATTGTACACACATTTTACAGCAGGAAAGTGTGGTTGTATAATGTAACGATGATCGTGTACTAGGGGCAGGACAAGAAAGAAGATCACATTGTGTTCTATACATGGCTATGGACACAGCATGTCAGAGGATCAAACGAAGTAGCACTATCACTTATACGTTATCTGAAGTATTTGGAAGACAAGATACCTTTAGATATGGAAGTTGTTCGCTTGTTCAGTGACACTGCTGCTTCACAAAACAAAAACAGTACAGCTGTAGGCAATATTTGTGCATGTAACGTGCGGGCATCGTCAAGGTGGACACAAATTGAACTTTTGTTTCCAGTCCGCCGACGCAGTTATACGCCACCTGACTGTGTTTTTGGACGTGTGAGGATACAATTACGAGTCCTAGGGAGTATAATGGTATATTCTTGCAGTATGGAACTGTTGCTAAGTGTAATATTGATTGGCATGTGAAGGACTACAAATCGGTGTGCAAAAAGTCACATGAAAGCTGTTCTTCCTTTCAAGATATCACAATATTATGTAACTTATACTAAACATGCGTCTGGTGTGAATGTAAGTGTGCAAGCTTTATCTGGATGTGGGTAGCTTCGTATACAGCTTAGAAGAAAGGAAATACTTTTCTGAATATCCCCATTCTGCTGTGATTATTACACCAAAATATACATATAAATTAATGCAGATTTTTTTATTTATACAATAGTGGTATAGTTCTTTCGAAAACACTATAGTTGTGATATGTGTCTGATTCCAAGACCTAATCAAATGTTATTAGCATTAAAATAACCAATTATTACTCTTCACCAACAAAAATTTAATATATCGTTACATATACATGAAAACCAACATTAATTTTGGCAATGTGTAT
The DNA here is from genome assembly GCA_002778355.1 of Clitarchus hookeri. Taxonomy (NCBI): domain Eukaryota; kingdom Metazoa; phylum Arthropoda; class Insecta; order Phasmatodea; family Phasmatidae; genus Clitarchus; species Clitarchus hookeri. The sequence continues at coordinate 272,102 of NQII01001446.1, read as the reverse complement.
TTTGTTCTGATAAATTCCCTTAAAACTGGCTCAGTCCTTGGACTGAGCCAGTTTATACATACACATGCACACACACACACACACACACATACATATACATTGATATATGTATTTATTCAATATAATAGAAATCCAGGATTTACATCAACATGTAGATAAGTTCTTAAAATGTAAGAAGAGTTCAACTTGATAACATCACTGTGATATGTTGAACTGTTTATGGATGGCAACAAAAGTGGATTTTCTAATAGTTTTGGAACTATACTCTTCATGTAATTCGTGTTGTTTAAAAATAATTGATCATTTAAAATAATTAAACTTTTAGTTTTTAGCTTAATGCATAATTCTCAATATGTTAAAATTGCCTGGAAGAATGCAAATAAATTTTATTTTTAATTTTAATTTATCTTATAAGAAGCAAAAATTAATGGTCATGCATGGGGATTGGTATTAATCTAGATTTTAATATATATTTTTGCCAAGAAAAGGTTTTCAAAAGCCAAGGTTTAGCTCTGTTGGAATTACAAGATACACCCGTTCGGTCAGGCACATGTATGTGTATCTTTCAAGGCAATCTCAATCTGCAGCAACACATCTCTGGGAAATATTCACAAAGCTCTTAGTTCTATCCCTGGCAAAGGCGGATCCAAGGCGGAAGGCCAATAGGTCTTGCTTGACCCCTCCCTTAAAGCTTGATTTTAGCCTGAATAAAATTTTAGAGCAGCACGAAATTTTTAAAATTATTTTTATGGCGTGTCTATTAAGTACGTAGTTATATTTATATTTAAAACTTGAAGCGTACTCGTAAGCATGTACTGTTAACAATTGTATTGAACATAATGCAAAGTACCTCACCACTCAAGTAGTACCCTCCTCAATGGGTTTCTAGATACGCCAATAATCCCAAGAGAAACTTGGTTCTCTTGTGGCAAGGAAGTCCTGAAAAAACATTTTGGTGCACTAGCCAGGTGTAATCTCTGTTACTGAAATCCATATCCCCAGTAGTGTCCTGATGGTCCTATGTCCGGAGAATATAGAGGACAATTGATAAATTCCTTCTTGAAGTCACTGAACTTCTGTTTCAAATTTTTTTTCACATAGAGTATGGTGTTGGCTACCAAGAACAGAGATCCACTTCTATTGTCCAACGAAGGCAGTTTTTTATTTATCTGCTATTGTACTGAATTTCGAAAATTTCCGCACGGTTCTAGACAGCTGTAGTAGATTCAATAGGAAGAAGAAATATTAATGCACCACGCCAAGTGCAGTCTACCATTCCAATAAAAAAAAACCTTGTGTGGCGTTAAAATTGTTTTTGGATACTGTACTGTTGGTTCACCATATGGCCTTACTTTGGTTGTTATTCTGGTACCATGATTACTGCTACCGAAAAGGAATAAGGTATTCTAAACAAATGCATGCTGAATACAAAAGGCCAACAGTAATTAATGAATTACAAGAACAAGGTAATTAATAGTTGTAAAATGATCCAGAGGGAAGTAAAGTAAATAAGTACAAGAGCATAACTTAAATTATCGTTGATTTATTAGAAAAAAAGCAAACGTTATATATTTTGCTGGCATAAGAAAGTGAATATGAATAACATGATGAAAACTTTTATAATAGCAGAAAAAAAAAGGGATGGGCCCTTTTAAAATAAGATTTATTGTACATGCGTATTTAAATGCCAGGACAGTAATCTTTTAGTAAACACAAAATATTAAGTAGGCCATGTATATGTTAAACGAATTTTTCCTTTTAATGTTTGATAGTTCATTTTTTTTATTTGAAAGTTTACGAACTGTTGAAAATTCGAACTGTTGAAAGTTCACGAACTGTTGTTTCAATCAAAATTAAAATAAAGTGGAGATGGCCAGCGGAGAGGAGAAAGCAGAAAATGCCATGGTCGTTCTTCGGCGAACGTGATGGAAGTCACAAGTACGCCGTCACAGCTACCAGGTTAGACTGCGAAGCTGCAGTCTTCCCATACTACAGGTCGGTACGGATTGGTACTCAGAAAACTGTGATGCAGTGAAATGGGATTGCCAAAATGCTAACGGTGATGCTGCGCAAATGCGACCTCTGAAAAGGTCAGGCATGGATTAATACAAAAATCATCATTACCATGAAACTAGGTCAGCAACACTTACCCATAATGGAGGTTGAAAACTACACTAATGTAGCATACCAGCACTAAACTACATTGTAGCACATCTAAACAACATTATGAGAAGTAAAATTAACTTCAGTGGAGCTACATCTTGAACACAAGTGCAGCCTGGAATTGCGCATCGTCAAGTCATATGTTCACAGATAACCAGTGGGGTGAAGAACGCCCAGTTGACACGCGGGGAGCGTTTAAGAGAAACACGTGGCTGAGCTTTGGTGGTTGCCGCTAGATGGCATAAGCTCACCCAAACTGCAGCTTTCAATGCCTTTCACGCGTAGCGACAGTGTGAAAAGAGATGACGCGAGGTATAAAACTACCACACTTGAAGGTCGCTCTGTGAGGTCAGATGAAAGTAAACCGAGTTTAGCATCTTGCGCAGGTTTACTCAAAGTACAAAGCTTACAAATTTTCACTCTTTCTGAAATGTCCTGATACATACCTTTCCAAAAAAAACATACGCCTAATGGCATCATTGGTTTTTTAGGTACCCAAATGAGCTGCCAATGGGGATGAATGAAAATACTGGAAAACCATATCACGAAGATTTTGAGATAAGAAAAGTTTATGATCTTTGGCGAAACGGGGTCTGCAATGCAAAATGCCTTTAGATACCTTATATTTCTTACGTGCAGTACCTTTTTGAATTTGATCCATAATGTCTTAAATGAAAGGATCCAATTTTTGATGAGTTTCAATATCCTGAAATGCCAAAGGCAAATCAGTCAGCAGTGCGCTGAAACAATTAGGTTCAGCTTCTGAAGAGGTTTCCTCTTAATAATTTTTAAACATGCACGACAATGCACCAGCAACTATGTTCTGCGTTCAGCGAATATGTTGGATTTTAAATTTAAATGATAACATTTTGACTATCCAGCGACCTAATTTTCCAAGTTACTTTATTTAAGCAGGTAAAAATGAAAGAGCTTGGTTATCTGTTTCCAGTAAAAATGTCTGGTGTTCGAAAAATTGTCGAAATTTGTCAGTTCCGAAAACAACTGCTAAACATTCTAGTTCATAGGCTGACGACTTCCTTTCCTGATGAGTGAATGTTTGTGAAGCGAAAGGGATGAGTTGCCTTTGACCATCGATTTCCTGTGATAACACTGCACTTAGTGCTGTGCTGGAAGCATCGGTTTGAAGAATGAATGGTTTGGAAAAATCAGCTGTTCGAAGAACTGGAGGGTTGACTATTACTTCTTTGAAAAAATCAAAAGCATTCTGTTGCTCTTCAGCCCAAAAAAATTTTGCTCCCTTTTTCCTTAATGCATTTAGAGGGATTGCATTTTCGGCAAATTTTTTAATGAATTTGGAGTAGAAGTTTACCATGCCGATAAACCGGGAAATGCCTTTTGTATCTTTTGGAGCAGGTGAACCTCTCAAAGTCTTGGTTCGGTCTGGGTCAATTGAGACTCCTTTTGCAGAAACTACATGGCCAAGAAAAGAAATTTTTTGAACTGTGATTTTCGCCTTTTTTAAGTTGGTGGTACGACCTGTATCACACAATCTGTCAAGAACTTCTCTGAGATCAGCTACATGATCCTCGAAACTGTTTCAGTACACGACCAAATCGTCCAGATAGTTGTTCACAAACTTGAATTTGACATCGTCTAGCGCCTTATCTAGTAGATGTGTTAGAACCCTGGGCTCCTGTAGCAAGGCCAAATACCACAACAGTGTATTTGTACAGGTTCCATGGAATGCAAAATCCGGTAACATGTTTTCAATTCTTAGTGAGTGGGATTTGATCATAAGCTTAATTTGATCATAAGCTCAAAACGCTAAAAATAATTCGCATTTCTAAACCAATGGAAAGTCGAATTCAAATTTGGAAGTGGAACACTTTCAATGCCAATTTGTTTGTTCAAATGGTGGTAATCAATTATCAAACGATGATCAGTACCTTTAGGTACTAGAAAGGCAGGTGAACTGTAAGATGATTTGGAGGGTTCAATGACTTTGGTGACCAAATTATCCTAAATTTTCTTTCGCATAATTAAAATTTTTTGTGGAACGAAATCATAGGAATGTTATTTCACAGGTTTGTTGTCAAGGAGTTTAATCTCGTATTCAATCAAATTTGTGCGTCCTAGCACTGAGGTCAAAACCACTGGAAAATATGCACATAGATTCTTAATAGCTTGTTGTTTTGCACTATCTAGATTATTCATATCAGTATGATTTTGATTACGTGTGGCTTTTGATACTTTTACTTCTTCAAAATGTTGTGATTGTGAACCAGAAAATGGAATTAACACCTTGTGATTAAATCTTAACATGATGCAACTTGCTTTCAGATCAATAAGCATGTGTGTCTTTGAAATGAAATCTGCTGTTAAAATGAGATCTGTTGCCAGATTATCGCACACAAGAAATGGAAAAACGCTTGTAAACAAATCAATTCTGATTTTCACTATAGAAATGGCTGATCTGAAGCTCTAACAGTGTAAATTTATTGGCTCAGTATTCTTAATTTTCTTTTTTTCCTTTAATTGTTTATAAACAGATCCTGACACTGAACCTGTGTCGACAAGTCCATGTATATGTAAGGAACCAATTTGCGTGCTGAGATATGGTAAAAATGGTTTTGTTAAAGGCGCAATGTTGTGACACATTCCTTTCCTTAGGTAACAACTTTTATTACATTTTCTATAACTAAAACAGCTGCATGTGTTCTCTAAGTCATGAACCATAAAGGCACTATTCACAAAACATGACGTGTCAACTGGTTTGACAGGAATGACTAAATTTATTTTCTTGGAAAAACCTTTAATTTAGACACATTGTTCTATTTAGATGGCATAGACTTCCCACGCTTAGCATTATGCGTTTTTTGTTTAGATTCTTTTTTCTCTTTTGCTGCCAAAATTCTGCAATTAGACCTAGTGTGACCAGGCTTTTTACAAAAATAACATGTTTTACTACATTTTCTCGGGTCCTTAGGATGGTTCATACACTTTCTTAGGACTGTTGTGTTCTGATCTAAAATATGACGTGGATTGGCTTATGAAAAGGTGGTGAAATTTACCTCGTAATTGGTCTACAAAAGCAACATTGGTGGAATTAATGCAGAAACGGCCCAAGTTAGCAAAAGTTCGCGGTCTGGATGTGACAATAGTGCATGATCAGTAGATATAAAATGCCGATTCGAACGCAGCTCTGGCGCACAATAGATTTTATCCATTAGTTTTCAACCCACTTTTAAAAGCTAATGGGTTAAAAATATCCATCTGTTTTCAACCCACTTTTAAAAGTCAATGGGTTTAAAATACCCATCCCACTTTTAAAAACTAACGGATTAAAAATAACCATACATTTTCAACCCACTGTTAAAAAACTAATGGATCAAAAAATAACCATCCGTATATAACGCACTTTGAAAAACTGATGGGTTAAAACCAGCCATATGTTAATAACCCACTTTTAAAAACTAATGCATTAAAAATACTCACCCCACTTTTAAAAACTAATGGATTAAAAATAGACATATATTTTCAACTCACTTAAAAAAATTAATGTATTTAAAAAGAACCACAAGTTATGAGAATGCTGATACGAGTGCAGCGCAAAAAGAATTACTAGCGAGACTTTTTTTATTTAAAGAAATGAAAATGTATAATAAAGAACCAAACATGGATCAGTTGCTAAACAGCACCCGCCATTTTATGAAACTTTCCGACCTCACAATAGGGCAGTCCTACCCGATAAACCATGCTGAAATAAAAGAAACCAAGTACTCTCTCAAAGTGGTAGTTACTTCAGGAAATTTTAAGGTGACCTTACCAGGCAGATATATATACATTTTCAGTACAAAACTGTTAAGTGATGTTATTCGAGGAGGCACAAGTCTTGTGTATAAAGGCATTCTATTATGTTTGTAAAAGAGTAAATGCATGTATTCGTATAATTAGACATCAGTTTATTTTCATTTGTATTCATATCTCTATAAAGTCTAATCAAAAGTTTGGATATGCACCTCCAAATACGACATATTAAAGTAGGTGAAACACCTAATTCTTTTTCTAAATCTTTCATTTTACTGTCTATCTTACAAGAAAAAATTGGAAAAGGTTTACGGCCAACTTAATGACGCACCAGGGACCTTTTTTTATATTATTACGGCCTAATTTTAACGCTATCGGGTGGCCTTTTTCTTAAAGTGGTGAGGTGGAGGAGTTTTTTTTTATATCTAGTATTCCCTCTTCACCATCCGAGATTAAACAGCTATACGTCTGATGGAATACTGACTACTGTAGAGAGTATTTTGCTGGGCTTTAAGAGGTACCATATATTTGCATCTGCTACTCCTAGATATCTGCTAAGAGTTCGAGCATTTATTTCATTAGCTCAAATTTGGAACAGCTCGGTTGATAAACATACAGTGTGGATGCGGGCGCCTTCACACCCACACTGTAAATTTGTACGCTCAGCCCAGGATTTGAGCCCACGAACCTTGCATTAAAAGTCGGATGTCTTACCACTGAGCTAAACTGGCAAGACACTAGTCCAGGTTCTTCATACATCTTTTACAGCGAGTCGGGTCGAATGGTTTAATGAATCACGTCTATAGCGCAGATACATCGGTCTCGACCACATCCTGGTTCACAGATTACGCCACAGTTAGTGAGCACGGCAGATAACGAGTCCGTACGAGGAAAAACCTTTTTCTACACCAGCATAACGTGAGCTGTGTGTTGAAGTCAGATACACATGATGCAATTGCATCTATCAACGAGCCTGACCTATATTCTTTAGTTTTTTTTTATCAATATGAAACTTTAATGGTTTTAATAACCATTAAAGTTATTATATTAGTACTTACAACCTAAAATACCTTTTTTCTTTAATATAAAAATAAGTATCATCTCTAAAACCACAGTTTGTACTGCTGAATCAAAATTTATCAACTTACCTTTGTCATCCTTAATTTCAACTATTATTACCTTTACTTGAGTTGTTTGCACTGGAAAAAATTATGGATAAGCAGGTTCTTGATAGATTGTGTCACCAAATCCAAATGTCGTCCTTGGTTTAAATGTAGCAATCATGCTAGTTTATCTGTGGTTATATTAATCTTGTCTTAATAACATCCCATTAGCTATATTACAGTGTACATTTATTGTTTGTAAGGGAATAAGTTTTAGAATTGTGTTTCCAAAATGTTACTCATTTGATTTCAGGATTTTATTTTCTGTGAAACCCAAAAGTTCTCCTATCGAACCCCATTTTCCAAACTGTAAATCAAACACACATTTTACTTTCACCCTGTTTGTTGTCTTATCCAGCTCGAGGGATATGCTATTATTTTCTCCCCCACCCAATGGAACTACGTCAAATGGGGGAATTGTCTTTATAGTTTTTACAAGATCTTTTAAACTGTATTGGCCAACTGGAATTTCAAGTGGTGTTTCCATACCACCCAGGTTTTTAAAATAGTGCCTATTTTTCACAGAGGTAATGTTAGGCGTTAGGTATGCAGTATAGAACTGAACTAAAGCCACTGAGTGCTCCTCTATCTCTAAAGGATAATGCAGTCTTTTCTTCAACACTGATTTTTTATCTGTTAGCTTGAATACTTTACTCATTTATTACAACAAAAAAATTCTATTAAATAAATCAATAATCCAAGAAACATGAAACACATTGACTGGTATGTTAAAATAAGGATACCAGACCAGGCTTTATTGACAAAACGTCATGGAGAATTAATGCCTAGTAATATTAGATGTTTGATAGTGGGTCCTAGTAATTGTGGAAAAACTACATTTATGTTTATAATTTTATATATTCCCCGGGATGGTTGGACTTTGGCACTCTATATGTGTGTTAAAAAAGTCTGAACCAACCAAAATATATCACTTTAAAGGAAGATACAGAGGTAGCAGCAAAATCTATATCTGAACCAATAGGGAACTTCTTCCCTACAAATGAAGAAATGGTTACTGTGGATGAATGTTGTTATGACTCTGTTGTGGTTTTTGATGACATCATACTTGAAAATCAGGACAAAGTAAGAGATTTCTTCACTTGCGGTAGACACAAAGATATTGATTGTTTCTATTTAGCTCAGACATACTCAAGAGTGCCTAAACAGCTTATAAGAGACAATGCCAATTTTCTTTGCATATTCAGACAAGACGATACAAATCTTAAACATATTCATAGCGATTTTGTTGGTGGTGATATTCCATTTGAGAAATTTTGGGAGACTTGTTTAAAATGTTGGGATAAAGAATATGGTTTTGTTACAATAGACACAACTCGTAAGTTGAATAATGGTAAGTATCGTAATAAAATTAAAGATTTTTTAAATCCTTAGATTGTTAGCACATTTTCCTTTGCTTTTAATGGAAGTATTTCCATTAAAAACTAACAGGCTCTGCTCTTTTTTTTTAAATGTACTTATATACCATAACTATTTCAAAAAACGCAACTGTGCATTCAGATAAACTGAAAGCTTTTGGAATTTTAAAAAATATCTTATCATCGGGCATTACATTGAAATCTGATATGTTAACGCTTTTCAAATCATGGTATAATTTAATAATTCTTTATAATCCTCTGATTTTATTATTATCTCATTTACTCTTCCACTTCTCATAAAAATATATTGTGCTTGATAATTACCCAGGTAAAATAATTTGTCATTTGAACTGTATTTCCCAACGAAACGAATAATTTCAATTGTGTTGTACTGATAGTACTCTAAATTGACTGCATCATTAGGAGCAATAGGATTTCCCACGTTTCTAAGCATTTTGTTTTCAAAATCTATATTATTATCTTCTTCCAAGTAGGTAAGAAAGGTTTTATCCAAGGATCTTTTATTTCTTGTTAGTGTGGTTATGAAGTCACTGAACTGTGGGTTTGAAACAAAATCATTAGGATTGATCTTCTCAGTAGTTGTATCATTATACCAGTGTTCTTTAATTTGATCTTCAATCCAAGATGTCATTAATACGTTTCCACATATATCCATCGTTTATTAACAGTACAGTAATTTTTGGAAATTTAAAATTATGTGAAAAGTGATTTAGCGCAATGACTCACAAATGGCCACAAATTACTTGGTGGAAGTTTTGAATTCTTCTATCGTTATAAATAATATTACCCCCGAGATATGCAATCAATTCCCGGGGTGGATCCCACCAAATGAGTCGAAATAATATTTTTTATTGGATTCTTTCCAGTAGCATACCCAGTGTGTTCCAGAGTTTTTTTAAACATCTAGGTTAACAATCTCACATTCCTTATCGAGTGGCATGTTAGGTAGTTTATCAATCTTAAATACACCTCAAAAATTTTTAATGTTAATTTTTTTAACCATTTTATTAATACCAAATTTACTGAGGGGAGTTACTTCTTCTTTTTTTTTTGGCATTCTTCACCCATTTACCTGGTTTTTCCATGGCTAAATTATTTCTATTTTGTTCTTCCAATTCCTGGTTTCTCTTCTTAGCATTAATACTGATGTAGCGATAGATGAGGCACCTCCTGCCAATGCCCCTAGAGCTCCCAATGCTGCAAAAAACAAAGGTAAAAGCTATCCTTGTGAGATGTCAAACCATTTCCAGTCTTCATTTCCTTAGACATTTTCTTAAGCTGTGGAGTTGAGACTGTGATAGTCATACTTTTGCCTTCCTTCATTTTCTTGTTTTTACGTTCCAGTTGGCCTTTCGTCAGGAAAGAATCAATATTCAAACCCTCCAGCTCCTCTTTAGAAACTTGAAATGCGATGTTTTTTACTTTCATTTAAAATAGCTAATATTTTTTTAATTTTATTTTAATTCCCCAGCCCAGCTTACATTTAATATGCATCGCAGATCCAGTAACACCAGCCCACAATCTCTTATTGAGATCAGCATCTGAGCTTAACAATCTTTTGAATGCCTTCTTTTCTAGTTCCTTATCAGCTACGTGTCTTTCAGCTAGATCTTCATGGTGATGATAAGTTATATCATGCTCAATTGCAGCTTCATATAATGGATTAACAGGTTTGTCACCTCTCTTAAGTCTTCCTTTTAGTATGGTACCTGGGCCAAGGAATTTATAACGTGGTGCATGCAACTCAAAAGTTAGAGCATTTATTATGTCATTGAGTATTCCTTTTCCATGATGCTCCGACTTCCAGAAAGAAGGGGGTATTGTGTTTAACATTCGTATCAGGTATGGTATATATATTGGAATATTCACAACAACTTGCTGTTGAGCATATCCATTATTCCGACCTTCTCATTGTAATAGTTATCATGTCCAGCATTCTCTTCGCCATAAATAACGAGAAGCCTATCAATGAGCTTCCTAACATCATCCATCCATATATATTCTTTGGGATAACCAGTATATGTCATTAAACCTGTTCCTGTACGAGGAGAGTTGCGGTTTTTCTTTATCATATCGTACACTGGTCTCACGATAGTTTTCCATTTATCGCCCTTGCTTGATTTTGGTGTTCCTGAGTTGGGGTCATTCTTTTGAAAAACTGCATTTGTATCTGTTAGGATATGACTATAGTTTTCATAGTCGGTTGCAGTGTAGTCACTTTCTGATACATTCTTACGAGTTAGCAATTTCAGCCAACCATCAGTTCCAATGTATGTTCGATCTTTTACAGTAAGTCGGTCATTGTTGAATATTACTTCGCCATCGCCAATATACCTTTTGCTTCCTTCAGGCCTTAATCCAAAAACATGGTCATCACAGTTATTTATGAATTCAGTCACTTTCTCCCCAATAACTGTTGTTCTATAGTTAGTTAACGGTACAATATCGGTTTTCAAACGCTCCAACGCCTCAACGCCATCGTCATAGCATTCAACGCCATCGTCATAGCGTTCAACGCCATCGCCACCGGTGTCTGCTTTACCAAACAGTTTCCTCTCAAATGAAGTTTCCGTAGGCGTTCGTGGGTAGTCCAAATTCTTTACAGCAAATGGAACAAGTTCCTTGATTAGGTTCTTATTCTGGTTTGTTACGTGCTCAACTTTTTGTCCCGTGTTCTCTATCACTTCTATCAAAGATAGCTCCTGTCTTTTATTTTTATCATACTCGGATTTATGTAGTTTCTGGAAGGCCTTAAACTTTTCAATTAGTTGTTTTCTTCTTTCTATATTCATTTTAGCTCGTTTTTCGGTAATCATTTATTAATTTTATATATAAAATGAATATTGATAACTTAAATGTGTACTGCCTCAAGTGTAGGAAGCATACAATAAATAGGTGATAAGGTTTCATATGAACTTACAAACAATGCAAGAATTAAATGTGTTTGTAGATGTTGTGGTGCCAATAAGTCAATGTTCACTGGTGGGAGCATAAAAGACGATATTGCAAATGAAATTCATAAACCAATGCGAAAAAATTTCCCCAGGAGGGCTGTTCTATGTTTCGGCATCGACGATCTCTGGCAGGCTGACTTGGTTGAGATGGAATCTGGGTCATTAAAAGGTATACACAGACTTAACAAGGGGTTTAAGTATATGCTGACCATGATTGATGTTTTTTCCAAGTATGCATGGACAATACCTGTCAAAGATAACACAGGTGAAAATGTTACTTTAGAGTTTAAAACAATTTTGAATGGCCGCAGTCTTATGCATTTACAAATAGACGAAGGGGAAGAATTTTGCAATAAATCATTTAAGCCATTAATGGTCAATAACCACATAACACACTATTCAACATACAGTGGAAAGAAAGTCAGTGTTGTAGAAAGATTTAATAGAACATTGAAGGAGAAAATGTAGAAGATATTTACTGTGTAGGGAAGCTATAAATGGGTGAATGTATTACCTAAATTAATAAGTGAATACAACAACACTGTTCAGAGCACAATCGGGATTAAACCCGAAAATGTAAGTGCAAAGAATTAAAGGTCTTTCCTAATGAACATGTATGTTGGAGAAAGAAAAATGGCCAAAGCATGGTTTGCTATAGGAGATAAAGCCCGTATAAGTAAAAGTAAATGTCTGTTTGAAAAGGGGTTTACACCAAACTGATCCACTGAAGTATTTAAGGTATGTGAAGTATTGTACACGCAACCCATAACATACAGAATAAAAGATTTGAAAAGTGAGTCCATCAAGGGTATATTTTATTAACCAGAGCTGCTTAAGACCCAGTATGATCAAGACTACAAAGTAGAGAAAGTTTTACAAAGTAAAGGAAATAAGCTGCTGGTTAAATGGTTAGGTTTTGATAGTAGTCATAATTCTTGGGTTGATAAGAAAAGTGTAGTTGTTTTAAAAAAACGAATTTTTTTAAATATAATAAATGAGTATGCAAAAAATTGAAAGCTATGAACGTCAGTCGTTTCCACCAAACGACCAGACAAAAAACAATTTAAATGAATACAACAAGCGCATTGAGTTTGATATTCCTGTTGGCGATGCATTTACACATCCGAATGAGGCTTATGTGTACCAACAGTATAAGCTAATTAAAAGAGATACAAATACGGGTTATGAAAAAACTTCAACTATTGACCTTTGTGTGAATTTCTTCCCATTTCAGTTCTCAAGAGTATAGATCTCTAGGCATGGCAATATAATTGAAAGTTTTGACAATCCTGGCATCACTTCGACTATGATGCATGCATTGCTTAGCTCAGAATCGGAATCATCGTACTTGCAACTAGCAGGGGTAGAAAAAGGCAAATATTTTAAGGCAGATGGATATAATGAACTTGTCTATCCATTAAGATATTTGTTTGGGTTTATGAGGGATTGTAATGAAATATTCTGGAAAGGCGGGTACAAGATTACATTCATTCGTAATTCTCATGATGATGTTTCTATTTACAGAAGGCCTAAAACACCAGAAGATGGATATACTGAAATTAACCCAGATGCTGGTAAAATTGTTATTAAGAAAATGGAAATCCTGTGGCCAATTGTGGAATACGAACCTAATTATGGAGACGATATTAAAGCAAAACTATACAAACTACACAAAATTCCCATCGGTTTCAATTATTGGCAATGTCTTGAAAAACCTGTACCTACTGGTGCAAACTCATTCCAGTTTGATATAAAGGATCAGTTCAACTCAATCCAATTCGATATGCCTGACTTTGTCATTGTTGGCTTTCAGCTAAACAGAAAAGAAAATGTTGATCAAGACAAACATGTTTCAATTTTTGACCATAGTCATGTTAAAAATATTTCTATTAAGAATGGAAGGAATGAAGTGTTCCCTAAAGAGAATTGGAACCTGGATATCGAGGATAAAATTTTCGATAAGATGTACATTGCCTACAATGATTTTAGAAATTCAAAGACCAAGCTAGATACTCCTTACCGTAACAATGAACTATATTATAATCCTGATGCTTTTGTTTCTAGGAGACAATTGTATATTATTGATTGTTCTTACAGAAAAACCTCTATTGTAAAGGATCGAACTAATCTTAAACTTACAGCTGATTTTAATAAACCAACGCAGGCTACAACTATTTGCAATGTGGTGCTAATAAGCCAAAGAAACCTAATTTATGATGTTAAAAGTGAAAGAATCACTGAAGCTAACTAGTGCGCAAACTTGTATGGTTATTAATTTTTAATGGGAAGGATCCCATTAAAACATTTATTTTAATGATTTAATAATTAGTAAACAAAATATGAATGAGATACATAAATACAGCATCAGTCCATGCAGTCTGACAAACATTATGAAATGTGGTGATTTTGCAAGTCTCCCATCTTATAAAATACATAAAGCCTTTAAAGATCTTTCTGGTTGACATACGCCATGTATGCCAACTTTTTCTCTCTGACATCCCAAATTAAGTTAATATTCTAAATATTCTTATTTTAGCATTTATTTATATCGCCTTTTTTTAAACACCTCAAAGATTTTTTAAATGGGATCCTTCCCATTAAAAATATAATCATATTTAAGTAAAATTTAATGTACGGAGACCGTCTCAATTTGCAGCAGTAGCTTTTTGAACTGATTAAGAATATCTGAATATGACGATGGTAATGTGGGACACTTTACATTGAACATTGAAAGATCAAATCCGGCAGCCTTGTTCAACATGTTCGTAAACTCGCTGAACGCATAGTAGGTTATGTAAGAAGTATAAAAATCCATTGGTGTATCTAAAGGCAGAATATAACCCCGCTGGCAAGCCTGGAAACTTCTTTGAAATTAAGCCGAAATATTTAGCCCTGAATAAGCACTCATCCAGTTCCATAAAATATATTTCATCGTAAAATAAAAAGTGCGGCAAGAGTAGGTGTTTGCAACTGCTTTTATTTTGGAATTCTGAGACAAACCCAAGTAATTAATAACCTTTGGATACCCAGACACGGGTTGCAGACTAGGATATTCAAATATATATACATTTAACCCGATAAACATTACAATTTCTCCTGAAGGCCTCTGATAAATCGAGATAAAGCCTTCAAAATTAGAAGGTAAGAACAACAGCCAGTCAGTGATAAGCTCTGGTTTACTGACAATTTGATCTAATATGTCATAAGTCTAAACATATTTTTTGTAAAAAAATATACATCACTTGGTTGACTATCAACAATGTGTTGATGTTTTTCAAGTCACACAAATCTACCTCTTTTGTAGGGGGTAATATGTTTAGTTTAGGAGGTGGTAACGAATGTACAGGTCTTTTATGTTTACCATAAAGACTCTGTATTGCCAAAATATCGTCAGTTTGTAATGCTAGTCGATCTGAGACATAAATTGGATACGTAACAGACTTGTAGACATTCGAATGATGTATTCCTAAGGCATGCACTATTTCATGTAATAGCACAATGTTTGTTTTCTTTTTTAAGATACCAGTCTTCTTCAGCATCAATGTGAATTTCAACAGGCGAGTTATCTGATGACGGGAAAAAAGCATGAGTCAGCACTCCTCCTCTCCCATCAAATTTGCTGTTACATACATGTCGAGACTTTTGAAATGTATGGATACCTCGTTTGTTTGATATTATTATGTGTGGATTTTGGGTATCGTGTTTAAACGTAATGTCAGTATGTTTGGCCCACATATGAAACGCTTCTTGAGTTTGTTGTGTATCTTGACTGGCTAAAACATAATGCCATTTTATTACTTTCGTTGTCCATTTGGTAATAGATGTAGTAAAGTCAAATACATCATCTGGTACCCCACATCTAGGAGCCCTGATTAGTGCCAGTGTTTCCTTACTTATTTCACCACTAATTGTTATGTTATGGTACTCTTGGAAAAGTCGGAGAGCATTTGAAACTATTGAAGAATTTACATGTGTAATATCTTTGTCGGATACTTTCAAGTACCCAAAATCATAAAAAATATTTTATCGTGGAAAGTGTTTGATTTTCACCTCTGCTAGAGGTTATTAAAATTAAGACGATAATCATACAGGAATTCATTATATATATATAAAATATATATATTTCATAGTTTTACTCCTTTTCAATTTTGATGTGCCCCCATGGTAGTGTATTAATACCATCTTTAAGAATAAATCTTTTGTCATATTCGGAACTTAATGCTTTTTTTCTCAACTGTATTGTAAACAGTTCATGTTTATTAGATCTTATGAGATTCATACTTTTGTACACCACTTCTTTTCCAAACAAGCACTTTTTGTAGTCATCAAAACTTATCTCATTCCTGACTACAGTATTTTTCACACCCTTTGCTCTTTTCTTTACATCACCTTCCACATTTAAGGCATACATTTTGGCTCTTAAACCAATAAATTCTTCCATTATTTTCCCATTACATTCATCTTTCATTTTGCCTATAATTTTCTTATTTATTTGAGGCATGTTATATCTATTATTTTTTGGATAATCACTTGTATCAAAATGATCGATCATTTCTTTCATGTCACTGTAGAAGTCTGGTGTTTTTATACAATATATGTATGAGTCAGTATCTTGATAACACAGTTCAATATTTTCCCCATACTTAGGTTTCATCACATTATAGTTAAAATCGTACATTAAGGTCTTTGACAAGTTAAGTATGCTCATTCCAACATACATGGGCTTGTTAAAATACAGATTTGTTTTATTCATATGAACTGCTACCAAATAGTTAGTAAATATTGTTCTATCATTAAAATTTGGTTTGGCCACTAATTTGTCCACTTGCTTGCTGCTTGTGCACAACCGTATATCCACTCTGTTTCTAATGTTCTCCATTGTTTTGCCGAATACAGAGTTGTTCATTAGTTTATAGAAGTCTTTTTCAAAATCATTAGATGCCTTCGTTCGCATATTTGTGTTTAGATCAATATAGGACTTGAGCCAGTCTGATTGGTCAAACTCCAGAACTCTATGGATCTTCTTCAACTTCATTCCGAGGGACAGATATTGCTTAAGATTTACGTAGTGCAGTACATATCTTTCTTTGTCATATAGGGTAGTTAATAATTTAGGCATTTTCGAACCTTCAGGTATTCTGTTCTCTGGAGCCAGTGGTAGATCTTTGTGGAGGTCGTGTAGTTCATGTGGATACTCCAAATCAACTTCCAATATATAGCCTTTTCTGGCATCATCTCGAATTTTTGTCACATCTATTTTTGTATTTCTCCACTTAAACCCGCCGTAAGGTAAATACTGACTCATAGCCCATCCATATAAGTTATTGGCATCCAGTTATGCCAGAAAAGAGGCTTCAACTGTGGCATCATAATCATTCACGTATTAATTATTTGCTTTGGTATACCTCTTGCAACATTGTGATATTCCACCACGAATACCTTTTTCAATCATCAAAATAATGTTGTAATCCGTTAGTAGTTCTAGTTCTATTTTAGTATGTTTGTGAATAGCATCCCACGCTAACCCTGGTGCTGTGAAATACCATGCAGGATCTAGTTTATATGTTTTGAGACGCACATCTCTAAAGTTTTGTATAATATCACCCAATATCAATACATCTGTTTTGTTATACAACTGAGTATACTCTCCTAAGGATTTGATGTTGAGAGTTTTCCACACCTTTATTGCAAACTCGTAGTCTTCATCTATAATATCACATTTGTTGAGTTTGTTGTAAAATGCCTCCTTATTAGGTAATGATGTCTCACAAAATTTTTCAACACTATCCATGTAGTCATATGGGTAAATGCCTTTCCTTGTAACAAGATCTAGAAGTTCATTGGAAAAATACTTACTCGTTTCCCGGAATTGACTTCTGGAAAGATTGCTAGAGAGCTTATCGATGCTGCTAGCCATAAATTTAAATGAGTCAATAAATCTTAGATTTACGCCCTCACATACATGTTTAGTGAAAGAAATATATTTTTCCTCATTGTTGGGAATTAGGTCAATTGTATTTTCATCGATGCCCAGCTCCTTTACAAATAAATGTGTGTCATATCCAGATAGATTGTGTATAAACACAGGAACAAAACATGGATTTCTATAGGATAAGTTACAATCTTTGTGTGCGGCTCCTCTAAATTTACCTGTAAGGTGGTCATGGTCTCTCACAGAGTCTCCATCCAAAGTCTTTTCACATATATGACAATGGGTGGCTGTATAGTAACCATTCTCTTCTTTCTTGATCAAGGGAATCATGGGTTTTTCGTTTTTGTAGACATCTCCTATTGCCTTTGCTTCCTCCATTAACATATTGATGAATACCCTAGATGCATCAGATCCTTCATAAGTTACTGGTGCCTTATAGTATTCATGTTCATATTTAATATAGTAACTGAAACTGATAGGCTCGTGTTTTTGGTACGGCTTCGTGTAGGAGTCGTCGGGATTTTGTTGGCAAGTTTCGACTTTAGTTAACAAACACTCAAAATCGGCATATATCACAAAAGGAACTCTCAAAGAATGATTTTTCTTCTTGAATCTTAGTATGTTATTTTCTATATATGCAAGTTCGACTCTAACTCCATCATGATCTCGGCAGTTTTCTTCGTGAACATTTAGCTTGCTTTCAGAGTAGAAGTGTTGCAAGCACCTATCACATATGTATATTTTATGGCCATTCCTTGTCACATGTGACCCAATAAGTTTCGAAAGACTTTTTATCCAGCAGTAGTGGTCATTCTTTTCATCTTTGATGTAGAGTAGGTTAAAATGCTTATCCACCTTATTTTTTGTTGTTTTTAATGGATAGATTATATATTTCTTACTGTCTTTGTTTTCAAGATGATTTTGGGCTGGATGTAGTGCTGATAGAATAGACCACAAATTTTCTTTTTCTTCATACGCATTTACATTAATTGATAACCCGCTTCTTTTCTCAAAGGTCGGTATGATATCCAATTTCATAGGAAATTCCAGACCCTTAAATGTTTCGTCAAACTCATGTTCATGATCCAAATACTTGTTCACTCTTTGAGGATGCTTTTGGGCTGGATGTAGTGCTGATAGAATAGACCACAAAAAGCATTTTTGATCATTGTTTTTACATTAATTACTGCTTGCTTGGCCTTAATTTTTTCTGGAAGATCAACAAAAGAGCTTCCCTTAAGTGGAACATATTTATTTATTCGCACCTCTAGATGGAATATCCTATTGAGCACCCACTCAGAGCCCTTTGCTTCAAATGCACCCATCTCAGCTATGATTTTCAATATGCTATCGGTATAATATTTTTCTAGATTGGTTGATTTCAGTATAATTTCGTTCTTGGTTTTAAAATAGCTTTCTACATATTCGATATTGTCACCAGTTCCTCTTTTGTTCTCAGCGACAAACTTTATGTTCACTTTGAGGTCCATTGATTTTAAATGTTTATTAATTATGCTGGTTACAGCTCCTTTTATATCGTTTAGGAAATTATTTGGGTCTTTGTATGAATTCACATTATTTACAGCATAAATATTGATCCTACTTTTAAATGCATTTTCAATTTCTTCTACACTGAATCTGAGTGTGTATTTGTGTACTTTGCTCCTTAAGTGACTTTTTATGAGAGATGGTTTGTAATAGTGGTTACAAGTTTCAAACTTGGCAAATGGTTGTTGAGGTTTCTTCTTATTTGTTTTCATAAAAACATCACGCTTAAATTTATATTCGTTCTAAACATTACCAGTTGTATTAGCCTTTTTCATTGCCATGGTCGTCTTCGTATTATTTGACATCAGTTTATTTTCAATTGCATTCATGTTCATTTTTTTTTATATTCGTTTCACCCTCTTTGGGGTACCATGAAACAGTCATTTCTTTGAGTGTTGCTCCTTCCTTTGCACCCAGTACTTCTTCATTCTTTCAGATCTTTTTCTTCTCTCCTCATCTGAGATGATGGGTTTCGACCTTATTTTAGATTTTTCTTGGAACCTTATCCCTTCGTCTTTAAATTTATCTGTACTGTTCTATCAAGTAATGACTTTTCTGTAATTTTTAATTCTCTTAGGTCTTTTTCAATTTCTGTAAACCAATTAGGCTTCGTTTTGCAGTTATGGAAGAAATCAAAAATTTGTTTAGTTAATCTATTATAATTCATTCTGAGAAGATGTCCGTAAAACTTTAGTCTCCTTTTGCGCATAGTATCTGAGAGTTTTTCAATTTTCTTGTATAGCGTTTCATTCTTGACGTATACTATATTATTGTCCTGAAATTTTGCTCCTATGATCTTTCTTAAAATTTTTCTTTCTTTTATTTCTAATTGTTACAACTGTCCTATGCGATTCAAGGTTAGAGTTTCTGCTGCATACTATGCTTCTGGCTTGACCACTGTTTTGTAATGTTTAATTTTGGACCCCCATGAAAGAGATTTATTGTTGTATGTCTCTCTTGTCAATTGGAAGGCCAACTCAATCTTATTTTTTCTGGATTCTATTGCCTTGTGTTCTGCTGCATTCCAACTAATCCATATTCATTTAATATACATTTTAAATTCTTTAAATAATAAAAAAGTATCGCTGGTAATTCTTTTTCTAAACACAAATGTTAACGCGCCCGTGCTCATATCAGCATTCTCATAACTTATAGTTCTTTTCAAACAATTAATTTTAGAAGCAGGTTGAACACGTATGGCTATTTTTAATCCATTAGTTTTTCAAAAGCGGTTTGAAAACGTATAGTTATATTTAATCCATTAGTTTTCAAAAGCGGTTTGAAAATGTATGCTTAAAATCTATGGTGTGCTAGCGCTGGGCTCGTATCGGCATCTTATATCTACTACCATCTTCCGCGCGTATGAATAAGTTGGATGGTTTTCCTACTCTAGAACACGACACATACAATTGGCCGTGTGAAAAGTTTCTAAATATATTCCACACATTAGCAATGACGGCCCTTGAGGCTTTACAATGGCTCTGGCGGGTCGGCAAGTTTAGGCAGTTTAACTTTCCCGCCGGCGCAACACATGCCATTCGTTTCAGCATGGAATTGCAATGCTTTGCAATGAGGACATACTTCATCCATAGCGTCGATGACAACATGAGATTTTGTACTGTAATCTTTATTCAGTTGGTACCGGAAAGCTAGGCTACTAAAATAACGGTCTCCCCTTGATGATGTATCTTGGCGTCGTTCAGCTCTAATGATTGTTACGTGATATCTTGATTATTGACGACGTTCATCTGAAGCAGCGACACGCGCTCTCCTTGCTCGCCGACGTTGATCAGAGATTCTGGCTTCATGTTGCCCCAGCGATTCCTGCGCACGCCTCTCAGCCATTCTGAGCCGATCTCGTTCCTTGCTTCCAAACGCAGGTCCTCAGTTTGGCTCACGACTTCACGTCGTCGTGCTGCAGCTCGGCCATTGCGACGTCCGATGTTTGGTGTTGCGCGTGGCATTCCGAAAACAATCGAAAAAAAAACATTGAGGACAACAAACTGAAATGTTCAAACAGATAGCTGTCAACAAAGGCGCTTCCTGACGCGAAAGCATGGTAAAAATGAGCTTTTTGCTGATTTTAGTACCTTTGCATGTAATACAGATAAGAAAGAAAGTTGTACAAACACTCCTGGGAACGAAATTATGGTTTATAAAAAAACAGAATGAAAATTGGTTGATTTTTTGGGAGTCATACGCGTCCGAACAAACGGACACTATATATATATATATATATATATATATATATATATATATATATACAATTCTAATTTAATTTTATTAAAAATAGTATTTTAAAATACTTAAGCATATTCTTCTTTTATATTTTTTATAGTATACAATTTGTGTATAAATTCATGATATTCGGTTACAGCAGGCCCAAATAAATGTCTTTGAACAAGTTTGGTAGTTTTCTATTCATTTGCAATTCATCTGCCATTTTATAATCAAATATATAATTTTATCTAAATCATTTTTAATATCTTGAGATTGCTTAAAATTTATAATTATACGAATTGGTACCAGTTCCTTATAATTTTTTATTATACCCATAGTAGTATGATTATGGGGATTCAGGCTTAATGTATTTTAAATGGGAGCTGTGTGCCTGTGGCTGTGGCTGGCTGTCTTCGGATCGACTCGGGATTGCCGAATGTACCCGAAGGTGCTCAGCAGTTGTGACCACTAACCCTTCAAGCTTATGTCTGTTTCTAGTAGCCATATCGGTTTCATAGGTATAGCATATGTGGAATCGAAAACCTTAATTTATTTTCCCATTAAAAAAATTATTTTTTATTTAAAGAATTGTAATTTAAAAAATTTTTATTATTGCCGAAATTTTACATGGAATATTGTGGAGCCCCACGAAAGTCTCTCATTCAGTTACTACATTTGCAGTCTCCTCTCTTGAAGTCTAATTATTACACGATGTCACAATCTGTGAAATATTAACTGTCTCGTATGTTTACGTAGGTGTAATTATGCTACTCGGGGATATAATGTCGGGACCTTAGTTCGGAACCCGAAACAATAAAAAAATATTAATTTTTCTTTGGACTTTGAAAAAATCTGGTAATTTTTTCAGTGTTCGGAGAAAGTTAATGGATCGTCAAGTGCCTACGCCATAGCATGAAAGGTTGCTCGAAGATGAGAAAGGAATCGCATGTAAAATATAAGAGACAATTAAAAAATTAATTTGTTAGGTATTTCATACATTAGAAATTCGCATATCTCAAATGCTAGCATGGGCTGTGTTCTCCATTCAATCTTCGCATGTCGCCACACTTCGTAGTCAAAGTCTTGCTGCAATATCGACACTGAGAGCAAGACGTTGACGAAGTCGCTGGCCACGACTTTATATTCCTCACAATCAGTTATAAGCCTTCTTTACATACATACATGGTTCAGTCTGGAGTAATATGTCTTGCTGGAATCGTTTTAAGTCGACTGAGTTTTGTTTAAGATCAGTTTGATGTCCGATAACTGTTTGTAGTCTGTTTCTGTGGCCTGATTTTGAGGACCGATTTATAAGGATGTTTATTGAGGAATGACTATTGAAGCACGAGTAAATTTATTTGGGAAAGTCGGGCACAACGGATTCCAGAGTAGGCGCCAGGCGCCGGCCACCATACTGTGACGTCATCCAACCGCCCTCCATATTGGATCCAAGTAACCTTGACCTTGACCTGTGACCTTGATGTTGACCCTGTGCCTGTGAATGAATAACCTTGAACCCAAAAAAACTTCAAAATATACCCAAAAAATTTATAAAATTTTTGCAAATGTTTAAAAAATGTATTTAAAAATTAATAAAATTAATTTTAAAAATTTATAAAAAAAATAAAAAAAATTTCAAAAAAATTATTATTAAAAATATATTTTAAAATTATTATTTAAAAAATTATTTTAAAAAACCTTACTTTTCTGGAGGTCTCCCAGCACTATGTCCAGCAGACGACTGACCCGCCACCAATGTTTCTCATTGGTTAATTAGTAGGCAGGACTCCGTCCCCATCACATATACTCATTCCGTCGTATGCAGGCATCTTGGTTTTTTTTTCGTTTGTTATTTGTTTTCATTTTCAACACCTAGGTGGCACTAGTGTATTAATAATCGATTTAGCCACCAGGTGAGCTGGTGATTCAGCCACGAGGTGGCAGCCATATTTGTTAATGTTTTTGATTTATAGGTGGTGCTGTCAGCCAATTACTCATATTCGCTCAACCTCTTCCACACAATGCCAAATTTGCTGTCCATTTATTTTTAGTATCGCCCACTAGAATGCACTAGTAACTTATGTTTCAACTACCAGAGGTAATTTACTATCGGCAAGAATGCTATCGACCTGTATCGAATTGTCACGAGGCCATGTAAATTGTCATATTAAATTTTTGATTTATTATTAAAGGTAATTTTTTTATTATAAAACAGGGCTTTTAAAATAAACATATTTTATTAAACAAAATTTGTTGTACAGATAATAAAACATACATAATCGGCAAAATATTCAATAATAATTTTTTTTAGTCTTCTTTGAACAGAGTCCAAATTACATACTATTTTAATATGAAGATCTTATATTATTGATTTCGGGTATCTCGTAGAAGGCTAAGCTTTTAATGTACTTTGGCAAGCAGTAGTGCTGTACGAAGGGCCGCACACATCACAGGGCCGCTACGAACACCTTCGACACAAGCAGCAGCAGTATTTGTCTCCTATTCACCATCCATCACGTTATCATTGCAGTGTAGACTTTACTCCTTTTTGATCGATGGCTCTATGATAGTAGTACCAACATGTCTCGCCAATACCAGGTCTGTCGGTAGCAGAACCACCAGCAGCAGACTCAGGAGTACACATTGCTGGTCGACGACGAGTGGGTGCAGGTTCATCTCTGGAACTGGGGGCAGAATCATCCATGTTGCCTGGCATCTACGATGCACTCGGCAGCATCTTGTCATCTGGGTGGCAGCATCCTTCCTAGACCCAGATTGCTGGGAGTGGACCGATGGTTAGTACCCGCCTGGAGCGAATCCACTGCACAGTCTGGCACGTGGATTTGGTCCATGGTGCAGGGAAGCTGCATCCATGGCATTATGTGGATGGTAGTATGAGTCTGTGCCAGGCGATGATTTGGGCCATGGTGCAGGGAAGCTGCATCAACGGCATCATGTGGATGGTAGTATGAGTCTGTGCTGGGCGATGATTTGGTCCATGGTGCACGGAAGCTGCGTCCGCGGCATCATGTGGAACACGGCGCCAGCCGATGCTCTCTGACAGTCTAATTGAAACTGTGGTTGTTTGTAGACAATTGGAAAATGTACGAATCGCCAGTTCTGCATGCTGCTGCCATCTCTGGTCTCGGTGTAGGTGCGCAGATATCCATCTACCATAGTTTGGTATGGTGCTTGCATAAATTTCCATATGACAGATCAGTGTCATGGTGACTATCAGACCTGTAGGGTACGACTAAACTAGCTCGTCCTCTTTTCCCTTTTATATATACACTGGAGAGCCAAAAAAAACTGGTAAAGGCATGTATGTGTATGCAAATAAAAGAGGTATGGAACCAATCAGAGTAACGCGATGCGGTCGGCAGCACCTATATAAGACAACAAGCGTCTGGCAAAGTTGCTAGATCGTTTACTGCTGCTACAATGGCAGGTTATCAAGATTTAAATGAGTTTGAACGTGATGTTATAGTCGGCGCACGAGAGATGGGACATAGCATCTCCGAGGTATCGATAAAACTTGGATTTTCGCTTACGACCATTTCACGAGTGTACTGTGAATATGGGGAATCCGGTAAAACATCAATTCTTTGACATCGCTGCGGCCGGAAAAAGATCGTGAACGAACGGGACAAATGAAGACTGACGAGAATCATTAAACGTGACACACATGCAACCCTTTCTCAAATTGGCACAGATTTCAATGCTGGGGCATCAACAAGTGCCAGCGTGCGAACTATTCAAATACCATCATTGATATGGGCTTTCGGAGCCGAAGGCCCACTCGTGTACCGTTGTTGACTGCACGACACAAAGCTTTACGTCTTGCCTGGGCCCGCCAACACTGTCATTGAACTGTTGATGACTGGAAACACGTTGCCTGGTCTGACTAGTATCGTTTCCAATTGTATTGGGCGGATGGACGTGTACGGGTATGGAAACATCCTCATGAATCCATGGACCCTACATGTCAACAGGGGACTGTTCGAGCTGGTGGAGGCTCTGTCATGGTATGGGGCGTGTGCAGTTGGCGTGAAATGGGACCCCTGATACGTCTAGATACGATTCTGACAGGTGACAGATACGTATGCATCGTGTCCAATCACCTGCACCCATTCATGTCCATTGTGCTTTCCAACGGATGTGGACAATTCCAGCAGGACAATGCGACACCCCACACGTCGAGAGTTGCTACCGAGTGGCTCCAGGAATACTCTTCTGACTTTAGACACTTCCATTGGCCACCTAAACCACCAGACATGAACATTATTGAGCATATCTGGGATGCCTTACAACGTGCTGTTCAGAAGTGATCTCCACTGCCTCGCACTCATATTGATTTGAGGACTGCCCTGCAGGATTCATGGTGTGAGCTGCCTCCTGCATACCTTCAGACATTAGTCGAGTCCATGCCACGTCGTCTTGCGGCACTTCTGCGTGCTCGCGGGGCCCTACACGATATTAGGCAGGTGTGCCAGTTTGTTTGGCTCTTCAGTGTAATATAAATATCGATCAGGTGTGCCACCACACGAAAAACTAAATTCTCTCACATTTCGAGAAGATAGGATGACATCGTGTCTAGTCCTAGACAGCCGATTTCTGGTCCAACTGCATCCACATGGAGCGTATTTTCTCTGCCACTTTGTAAGACAGCTCCAAGTGAATAAAATGAAGTTTTTATGCCATATCTCAGAAAAGAATTTACCAATTCCTATCAAGTTTGGCAAAAAAGTAGTACTGAGGCAGGTGATGTCTAGTGGTATGTTTTAACATTCCAGGCACTTATTTTCAAAATGGGGGCCATGTAACCATTTTAACTTAAAATGCTTTATCGTCGAAACCATGTAATCAATTTCATAGATACTTTGTTTGCTGGCGGTAGATATTACAACTATCAACTGTATGTACATAGTGCACCTTTTGTCCACCATTTCATATGATAGCACCATGCGAGTACATAAAGTTTTGTCGTATCTCAGGGAAACAATTGACTGGTTCCTTCCCAATATGGGAAACAAATAGTTCTGTAGAAGGTGGTGTAAACGGATATTTTTTTAAGTTAGTCAGGCACTTATTTTAAAAGTGGTTCCTTCATATATATTTAACTCAGCACATTTTATCAACAAAACAAATTACAACTTAACTTAGTATGCTGGCAGTGTCTATTACAAGCATAAAATGTGTATATGCAGAGCCTCATTCTATGTCATTTTGTATGAAAGCCTACCAATAAAAATTGAGTTTTTATCTCATGTCTCGGGAAACAATCAACACGTCCTTACAAAAATTGGGGAAGATGTTGTACTGTTAAAGGTTATATTAATATATGTATTTTTTAAGTTTGGCTCACTTATTTTCAGAATATCGGCTATAAAAATATCCATTTATGAAGATTGCTATATGAAAATTATAGAGGTTTTATGCCATATCTCGATGACCAATCAACCGATTCCTACCAAATGTTACACTAATACATTAAAACTAATTTGAACCAAATTGGGCACATCATAAATGCTACAGAAGTTCATGTTGAATTTCATTTTATAAATAGGTCAGGCAACGATGTTCAAAATGACGGCATCATAAATAATTGAGGTAAGTTTGCCACTTATATTAAACAATTTATCCAAATCCAACCAAATTTTGTATTAAGTCAATATACATTAGAAGCATCGCTTTTAGAGGTTGTTTTTTTTTTTGGAAATTTTGTACGATAGAATCAAATAAGAAAATAAGGTTGTTTATGACATATCTCAGTGACGAAATAACCGATTTCCACCAAACTTTTCAATCAATTAGTGACACAGTAGGCCATGTAAACCTGCTTAATTTAAGTGGCTCAGTCAATTTATTTAAAAATGACGGCCCTCTAAATATTCTAGGTTAGTAAACCCTATAATTCGAAACATTAGCCTGATTAAATACGAAGATGATGCTCCGAATCCGACCTGTACGCAATAGTATGCAATGCACTGCATTGCATACTATCTTATTTAACGAGGTTTTCTGGGTTCGATTCCCTGGTAAGGCACATGCGAATTTATAATTTACCCACTAATTTTGCATATGTTTTTGGTTTCGTTTATAATGCTATTGCTTTCGAATAGAAATCAAGTCCTACCTACCAACTCAGTTTTTAAGAACTTATTTAATAAATAATTGCACCCATGTTGAGGAAAGTCGGCTTATAATTAATCAGTAACTTCTTGTTTTGAAATGGCAGCCAATTAGTTATGTTTCCCGTAGAATGCTATATCGTGGGAACTATGTGCCATTTGTGTTGGCATTATTTTCATGTCTATGCAATTCTGTTAATTATTATATTACTTATTAGGTGTTTCGGCAATTATTTTTTATTTCCATTGGAACGTGCTCTAGGTAAGCTTAATTTATTTTGTTTGTTCACATTAAACTTGTAAAACAAAACTTTATCTGAAAATTTCGTAATATTTAAATAGTTATCTGTTTATTTTATGTTCTTGTTAAAAAATAGTTTTCTTTATGTTTATTAATTATGTACTTGTATTATATTGTGTAAATTCTAAATTTTCAATCATCAAAATAAATAACTTCATTTTGAATTATTATGGGTCCTTCTCGACTTTCTATTTATGTATAGATTAGTCACGCAAGACCATAAAGTCCGGAGTATACCTTGGTATATATAGGTTTCTGCTCTGGTAACTTCCTTCTTCAGGATCCACTAAGGATTGGAATTGGGGGGGGGGCGTAGCACCACTCCTCCCACCAGAGTAGAGCCGGGGGGGGGCGTAGCACCACTCCCCCCACCAGAGTGATGGGCAAACACCACTCTGGTTAAGCCAGCGTGAATTGAAGTCAAAAGGAGATGTCCTGCCCCCCCCCCTCTCTTCTAGTATCTACTCCACCTATTAATAAAGAGCATGATTTCCACCTATTTGTCTCCTGTAGCATTTTCTGATAATGCATCCAACAATTTTTAACTATTTCCTGTAGAGAGGGCTTTTGCGGTGAATATACCGGTTTTTCCCTTTCTCTTCTTAGTATAGTAATTTAGCTGTAAGTAAACTTAGGGAGGTTTTGATATCCGAATCGTGGCCATGGCAGCCTAATCGCTTTCTGCCGCGATGCATGTCTCCTTGCATGATTTCCTTTCCTTGTAGGTGTATAGCCCTGAGACGCAACTCCCGTACCTACCGGGGGACACACCTAACACTTAGTTTTAGAGTAGGTTAGTAAAATAAAGTAAAATAAACTTCCTTCTTCGTTTTCTCGCCATACAGCATGTAGTCAACTTATTTACTAACTTTTGGAATCTTTCATCATCTTGAGATGAAATAGTTTTTATCCGCCGTTTTGGGTTAGTTTGTTTGCAAATATTTTATTTTGCGACATGATCGTATTATTTTGTGTTTATGATCCTTTTTCAATAATTTTTATTATTTTGCCTAGTGGTTTCCCAGAATGGCTTTATCTTGTGGCTAACCTTTTCGTCCTTCTTGTGATGTGAGCCGCACACCAAATCGTGGCATGGTCGTTTTGACCATGATTCCACTTCTTTCGGCCGAAACCACAGTAACTTCTGAGTTTCTGCAATCAAGTAACCTCTAAATTATGTTTGCCTTCTGCATGTGCTCAGAAGTGCTCCGAACGTTCTGTCTTCTGAAGCGACATCTGTTGTTCTATATCTAAATAGTATATTTTGAAACTACTTAATTTTTTTTTCAACTTAACTAAATGTAAAAATAATGTATTAAAGGTAAATGTTCAGTAATATAATATTTTTAATGAAGCGATCGCGGGTGTCCGACGATATAGACATCGCTATAGCATAGTATAATAATGCAACAAAAAGAAAGAGAAACTATAGTGTGTCAATAACAAAAATTTTTTTAATAATAAAAAAACAAAGTTAAAAAAAATAATAGTCTGTTGTGATAAGAAAATGTTTTAATAGAACCGATGTTCCAAACAAAAGAGTATTTAATTTTATTTGCTTCCTCAATAATCGCCCATGGATAAAATATAAACTTATTACTATAATATTGAGTGATTGGTAAACATTTTAGCTACATCATGAGTGTTACTTATAGTTTTTTTTACCTTTATGTAAAATTAGCTGTGCCCGCGGCTCCGCTCGCGTGGACTACATAATTATTGTTTAGGTTTTTTTGAAATAAAATTGAATTTTGCTTAGTGTTAATAGTCAAATAAATAATCATTAGACAAATATTTTAAATTTAAATATACTTTTATTTTTTACATTGTAAAATTTTACCTATCACGTAAAAGTTATGCAAAGATCTGGCGTGCCGTACTTACAGACATAAGCCATCGCGTCTTAGGTTCTCTCGTGCATGTATGGTGGTCCAGCGACGTTGGTAAACACGCTTATTAGTATGTCTCTGTTGTAGATAGATATATGCTACCATGGAGATTTTTTTGGGTCTTTTTACTCTACACAGTTCTTTACTATATGATATTGTTCCATATCTAATGGTTTAGACAGCGTATTGCAAGAGATCGCGCTGCGGCAAACTTTTTTCCGACTGGATTCACTATTATCGTCACTGCTTATTCCTTATGTTACTTTACTCAGCAAAATATATACTAAAACCTGGTCAAAAAATATAGCTATGAATTAAAAAAAAAAAACGTAAATTGGATATGTGGTTCTCGAGTAATAAGTGCACTAACAGACAGAGATTTTTTATAATATTTATATAATATTACAACAATATGTATAGAAGTAAAACAGGCGCACATCCATATTTTTCTGCTTTCAGTAGTAAACCCTAGTCTACACAGGAATCTAGATTCCATCTTCCCTTTTGTGTGCCATGCTTGTGTCACGATAGTGGTGTTTAACTTTGCGACACGAAGGTGCTACATAATAACCATGTAATCAATTTCAACTAAACTTTGTATGCTAGCAGTAGATATTACTACTGTGAACTGTATGTACATAGTGCACCTTTTGTCCACCATTTTGTAAGAAAGCATCATGCGAGTAAATAAAGTTTTGTCATATCGCTGGGAAACATTTAACTGATTTCTTGCCAATTTGGCAAACAAATGGCACAGCAGCAGGTGGCGTAAACTGGTATGTTTAACGTAGGTCAGGCACTTATTTTCAATATGGTGGGTACATAAATATTTTAGCTCAGTCTATTTTATTAGCGAAACAAATTCCCACCTAACTTTGTACGCTAGCAGTACCTATTACAACCGTCAAATTTGTCTATGCAGACCCTCATTTCTCTGCCATTTTGTAAGGTAGTCCTACCAATATAAATAATAGTTTTATCTTCTATCTCGAGAAACAATCAACCCTTTCTTACATGATTTAGCGAAGGTGTATTGTGGCAGGCCATAGTAATATATGTATTTTTTAAATAGGACACACTTATTTTCAGAATGGTGGCTATAAAATTATTTTAGTGTTGTGGACTATGTATACAAAATTATGTAATCTATTTTAACTTATCTTTGTATATTGGCAGTATACAAGCATCGAAATTTCTACTACATAACTTTATTGCCCTCCATTTCTGAAGATCGCCACATGAAAATTATGGAGGTCTTATGCCATGTCTCGAGGACCAATAAACTGATTCTCACAAAATGTTACACTGGAACATTTCAAATAAATTTGTACCGAACTGTACACACCATAAATACTACAGAAGGCCATGTAAGCCTTCATGATTTAAATGGGTCAGACAACGATATTCAAAATGTCAGCCTAATAGATCATTTAGGTAAGTTTGACATATTTTAAACAATTTAACCAAATTCAACCAAAATTTATATGTATAGTATAAACTTTAGAAGAATCATATATAGAGATGCTTTTTCAGGCAATTTTGTACAATAGTAACAAATAAGAAAATTAAGTTTTATATGTCATATCTCAGAGAGCAAACAACCGATTTTCATCAAATTATTCACACGAGTAGCGCTACGGTAGGCCATGTTAACTTACATGTTTACATGCTCTGTCACTTATTTTCAAAATAAACGCCCTGTACATATTTTAGGTTAGTAAACCCTATCATTCGAAACATAAGACTGATTAAATAAGAAGTTGATTATCAGAATCCGGCCTCCATATGCAGTGGATTGCACGCTAGCTTATAGTACGAGGTTTTCTGGGTTCAAGTCCCGGGTAAGACATGTGCTTCTTTGTAATTGTCTCACTACTGTGGCATACGTTTCTGGTTTCATTTATAATGTTATTGCTTTCGAACAGAAGTCAAGTCCTATCTACCAACTCAGCTTCTAAGAAATTATTTAAAAATTAATTGCACCCATGTTGAGGAAAGCAGGCTCATTAGTTGTATCAGCAACTTCTTGTTTATGCTTAGATGTGTTTGTAAGCTGGTGGTCCATCATAATGAGTGTTATCAATCTCCAACTCATAGTTTTGGAACAGCTCCGGGTCCAAATGTGTTTGGCCCTCTGACTTATTAATAGTACTGCAATCGCATAAAACAACATTATCTGTCATAAATAAAATATTAAAAAAAAAAAAAAAAAGCTGACAGGTTTGCTTATTATGTTTCACAAAAATTTTACCCTTAACTTAATGAATTTCTCTGTAATAATAAGATAGCATTTAAGCAAAGATTTAGTATAATGAAATTATTTGTATATAACATTGTTTCTTTTTCTGAAATCTCTTTCAGTGAAAACTAGTGCTAGAAAACTAACTGCACAGTCTATCAAAAAATGTGGTTGCAATTTTATTATTGTTGCATGTTCACTCTTTATTGATGATAAGTATTTATATATATATATATATATATATTAAAATTTACGAAGCAACAATAAGCATTAAGAGTTTAAAATTAATACCTACTGTAAAGATATAGGCACAAGGTAGTTGTGTGAACTAACTCAGTCAAACATTTTGACAGTTTTTATGATGGGATAACATTTTAGTGAAGCACATACTCAAGGGGGACGGGGTCCGGGGGTTACCGGTCCCTCCCAAGTGTCAATAACCTCCTTGAGTTGACTGTAAGTAAAAGTAACAATCAGAAATAAAACTAATGAGATACCGACATTTGGGAGTACAACTATTGTATTTCTAATGAAGCAATAGCCGAAGTAGTCATTTGTTGACTATTTTTTACTTCTATCTAGCCTCCTTTATTACTGTAAGATTTTAAAATGCAATTTTTTTTAAATACATGCCTTTGCGTAGTGTTTTCATGTGTAAACGAATGTCCCCTTACCATGAAGGTTGTGTACTGAAGATCACACATATGAATGCATGCTTACATCTGTGGGCCTAGCTAGAAATGCACTCAAATATGTTCACACATTAATCATGTAAATTTTTTGGCTTTTACATATTTATTTTTATATTAATTTTATAGAGGAAACACATACTGAGATTTATTTGTGTAATGTAATAGTGTAATATGTAGGGAAAATTTCTTTGATTGAAACATTCTACAGTTTCAAAATTTCTAGAATCACCTCCGCCACCTCCCTCCATTTCCACCCCCGGTACGATCATGCTAACCCTCCACAAACATACTTCCTGTGGTGGATACATGTCTGACGTGAGTTTCCAGATCTGTTTAAGTAAGAGCATTCTCAAACTTGTGGTCTCTCTAGTCCCTCACCCCCTACCCCCCTTTCCTTTCACCTTGCCATGTAAGCTTTCTTTTATTTATCTTTTAAAAATATTTACTATACAAATTTAAACGAAAATGTTGTCTTTTGTTTAAAGGTATAGGTAGAGACCAGCAAAATTAGCTTTATTATTTGAGGACACGTTAAACTTCGAACCCGTGTACTTTTGCAATATGTTTGTAGATGAACCATACGTAATCTGACTCGCCCTTGGTAACTCTGCGCCAATAAATAAACGCTTCACAATTGTGGGTCTCAATTACGTGCAGGTCTGTCAGAAAGGGCGTGGCTTCACATCTACGCAGTATCCAATGTAAAAACGACGCCAGCTCCGGTACTTTGAGATTCAGCGTGGCGCCAGATAATAATGCGAATCCTGCATATCTCTAGGTGTGATTTACCTCCTGTGCCCTCTCTTTGTTTCAATCTGTTTCAGATAGCATTTTTATGTGATGCAGCAGTAACAAAGTACTTCTAACGCTGCTGTTCTGTCAAATGAACCGGCAGTTTGCAGCTATGTTCGGCACATACAGCTCACTGATCATGCACAGAGACTGCAAAACTTGCTCCCACAGTTTTCCCACGAATGGGTACTAAATTCATATAAAACATGAAAAATGGTTGTTTGAGAATAAGCTATACATCTGTTATGTTCACACATATGAAGATTTCCCTGATAAGAAATTTTTTCATAGGTATGTAGATGGTGCAAAAAATGTTCAACTAGTAATACATACAAATTCACTGCTAAGTATCACATTATTGTACAACAAACTGCTAAGTATCACATTATTGTACAACAAACTGCTAAGTATCACATTATTGTACAACAAACTGCTAAGTATCACATTATTGTACAACAAACTGCTAAGTATCACATTATTGTACAACAAACTGCTAAGTATCACATTATTGTACAACAAACTGCTAAGTATCACATTATTGTACAACAAACTGCTAAGTATCACATTATTGTACAACAAACTGCTAAGTATCACATTATTGTACAACAAACTGCTAAGTATCACATTATTGTACAACAAACTGCTAAGTATCACATTATTGTACAACAAACTGCTAAGTATCACATTATTGTACAACAAACTGCTAAGTATCACATTATTGTACAACAAACTGCTAAGTATCACATTATTGTACAACAAACTGCTAAGTATCACATTATTGTACAACAAACTGCTAAGTATCACATTATTGTACAACAAACTGCTAAGTATCACATTATTGTACAACAAACTGCTAAGTATCACATTATTGTACAACAAACTGCTAAGTATCACATTATTGTACAACAAACTGCTAAGTATCACATTATTGTACAACAAATCCTACAAGTTACGAAGTTGAACTAGGACCGTAATAATAAAGTGTAATAAAACTCCCAGTAATAAATTTGGCATGTATGGTATGTCTTTTGATGTCCTTTTGGAGTGATTATTTTAAAATTAGGAGTTTCATTTGTGTGTATAAATAATTTTGTTCCAAATTTAATTTTATTAAACTTGTAGCAAATTGAAGGTAAAACTAAACATAAGAGACCAATAAATAGATTGATGAGTGCAAAAATATTGTTTTAAAGGTGATTAATTAAATATGGTATATGTTTACATAGGTAGTAATATTTAATGTGTTGAATTTCAAAAGTGCAGAGAGATCATAGAGAAAGCAACTGCAAATTTTTTGGAACAAAAATTATGTCAAATAGCAAACTTATATAATTAACTCTTACTGCATAAAGGATAATGGTACTATTATTCTCCTAATTCATAGTTTATTATAACACATTCAAAAACTAGAATGTATTACAAAAGTAAACAAAGATAAGTTTTGGATAATTTTTTTTTATTTCATTGGTACTTAATGCATTCTCTCAAGAATTTTTAAGTCCCATTATTTTCAAAACAATATTTGTATAGTCATATACATTGTATATGATGATTCACTTCAGAATGCAATATATTATATAATTATATAATAATAGCATAAAAAACTCAGAGGTCATAACTTGTACATGTACTAAATCTTTTGATCACTTCAGTTTTTATCTACTAACAAGTCTTCGTGTTTTGTAGTGCAAAATATTTATATACACACTTTTTTTCCTATCAAAATACATGCAATAAATACAACAAACATGCTTTGCTCTTTGAAACATCGTAAAGCACAGCAAAGCACCTTTCATTGAAGTGTGGCACAATTCCTTCCTATGTCTCTCCAAAATATACTCTGTAGTGGCTACCTATATATAATCAATATCACTTGCTTATTACAATTTGTGCACTTAATATACAATTAAACAGCTACATATGTACAGTCCTTACAGTACATGGCTTGTCACAGAGAACAACATGTTATACAGGATGTTGCAGATACAGGTGCTTTGAGAAAATGTGAAAATGCAGTAAAATAGTTAATATTTTAAAAGAAAATATTGATTATTTTAAAATTTTAATTATAAAAAAAAGTTGAACAACTGACATTTCATAAATTATACAGACAAAATGTAGCAAAAAATTGCATTTTATAAAATTTCCAGCAGTAAATGACAGAGTATTTTCCCCATGTGTCCAATGACAATCATTATCAAAGATTTCATTCAATTTCTCCATGTAATAGCCAAATATATAATAGAAATAATTTTAACATTTCAGAATTCTGTGAACAATTCGTTTCTTACAGTAATTGAAAGAAACTGCAAATGAAGATTTACTAGAAAACACAAAATAAACACGAGAATTACAAATTATTTGTAGCAAGAAGTAGAAAGTTTTGAGTTCTGAGAGGTATTACCATTCGCAAAGCAATATTTTCATTTTTGCTACGAAAAAGTATAATTTTCCGCATTCTTTGTCTGCGGGATGTGAAACACTCAGTTGAAGATATTTTCGGATTTGTGTAGAGCTTTATCTCTAGTCAAATACACAGAATGTCGGGTAATTCGCGGATACGGACTGCACCATACGAATCTGGGATCAAAACTAAGTAGAACATACTCTGATGAAAATGCATAAGACTCTTCTTTTACATTGAAAATGACATGAAAGGTCGCAAAACCATTGTAGCAAACATGTGGTATTACAATTAGATAAACGTTAGGCGATGTGGCAACGCTGCAACTAATGTGTCGGTGGTAAGTCATACGGCAAGGGAACTAGCCTAGCTTCGTAATGCCATAGAGGCCATGGAGTTCACATGCAGTGAGTACTGGGACATGGCAGTGGGTGCATCCGGCGGCCGAGCTCCGTGCATGCTGCATGCATCCAACGTGCGCGAAGGTGCATTTCTATGGGCAGAGCAAACTTCGAACATCTGTTATGACGTTACAACGTTTTGTATGCTGAAACTCTATGCTGTGCTCAAAGTGAAATAAAGTCATTTTATCTACTTTAAAATTGTTTTTCTCGTAAATGTAAGCCTGTTAACATTTCAACAGTAAGTCACAGATGTCTGGCAGTAATAGCACATCGGTGGTTGCAAGTGAGAGAAGATCTTTTTTTTTTCATAAGGCTTCCAAAAACGTGTATACTTAAACTAACATATTTAGCATTAATTTATATTCCACCTTCAAAACACTACCAATAGGTGTCCATCGTGAAGTGAAGAAACTACCAGAGGAATTGTGACTACTAAGCTTCAAACTATAATGAACACCTTAGGATTTAAGATGTGCGAATGTGAAAAAGAAAGTTTTTACATTTTCCTAAAACGCTGTCCACATTTCTTTATATAGCAAGCCCTGTTTGTGGAACAGGAAAAATCAGAAATACTTATTGGTGGATAACTGGCAGATTATTCACATGGCACACATTTAACCATATGTAAATTGGGTCAAATTAATAAACTGTTGCCATAAGTTTGGATTTTGCACAATATTTTCCTGCATTTAAAAATTTAGGAACTGAACAGAGAAGTATTTTCTATCCACAAAGACACTTTTAAAAGTACTTTTTAACAGGACTGTAGTACAGAGAACAAACAGCTGCTCTTTTCTTTTTGCTGCAAAACACAGCCATAGTGCTACAAAATGAACAACCTGATGTATAGTTTCAGTGTCTGATTGTCTGCATTACCATCTACCAGCAATAGGACTTACACTGTAAACAGTCTAACATTCGTTCATGACAACTTGAAGCACACTGCCACAATGGATATATAGTTCTTCCTCTATGCAATCATTTAAATTTATTATTACAGAATAATAACAGCATCAGTAAATGTATCTGGTTTTTTTTTTTTACAAATACTGAAGTGGTACCAATATTATTAAATTCCTTGGAACTAAGTACGTAATTGCTGCACAGTAAATAATCAACATAATCTCTTTCATTTCACAATATTACACCTGTGTCATTGTTATGCTCTCCCTCTTCATTATAATGTGCTATGGGGTTGGCATTGTCCATAACAAAATAATTATAACAATGCCAAAGCCAAAAAAAAAAATTAAGGTGTGGCTGTTTTGTGGATACATTCATGGGCTTTATGAAAATATGTCTGCATTAGCGGGTAATAATTTATTTGAGTTGTAGTAATTAAATAAAAGTAACGAAATTGAGACTTGGCATGTTGGCTTAACGTGACACATGTAGAAGAGATATTTTGTTTGGAACAAAACTCAGCTTGCTATCATATCGGAGTCACGAGGTATACTGTCCAGACATGTTTACCCACGCCCAGCATGGCCGCCAGTAGCCGCCGCCTGCCCCTTGCGCATGTGCAGCGCCTGCCCTGCGCATGCGCAAGAACCTGTCCTGTGCATGCACGGCGCCTGCCCTGCGCTTGTGTGGCGCCTGCCCTGCGCATGTGCGGTGCCTGCCCTGCGCATGCGCAAGAACCTGATCTGCGCATGCGCAAGAACCTGCCCTGTGCATGCACGGCGCCTGCCCTGTGCATGCGCGGTGCCTGCCCTGCGCATGCGAGGTGCCTGCCCTGCGCATGCGTAAGAATCTGCCCTGCGCATGCGCATGAACCTGCCCTGTGCATGCACGGCGCCTGCCCTTAGCATGCGTAGTGCCTGCCCTGCGCATGCGCAAGAATCTGATCTGCGCATGCAAGGTGCCTGCCCTGCGCATGCGCAAAAACCTGCCCTGCGCATGCGCGGCGCCTGTCCCTTGCGCATGCGCGGCGCCAACTAGACTTCATGCTTGCATCATAGTTGTATACACAATTGAACGAGTCCACATTTATTTAAACTGTGTTCTTCACAAAGTTAAAGTTAAAGATCACACTGCAACTGTTACGTAGCCGTTTCTGTCCTGATACAAGTGTCATTATGATTTTAAAGACAAATTCACTTCAGAAATATTACACAATAACTCCTTTGTTCAACAATATTGAAATCATTTTAATTTAGAGAAATTATGTTGCAATGGACATGTGCGAAAAAATTTAAAGAATAATTTTACAAACCATAACACAGAAATGCGCTTGTAGATTCACGAAAGAAAAATAACACACTTTGAATATTTTTTAAAGACAAAATACTTGCGTTGCTTTCTGAAAGTATCTTCCCAAACTGCTCAATTTTGAGAGTATTGTATGACATACATAAATTAAAAGTATTGCCCACTATTGCACAGAAACTCCCATGTTGAATGTTAAAACTATAGAACCATTTAATAATAAATTTTGAATAAAATATAGCTTGGTGTGAATATTGCAGTTGTGTTATTGTCAAGTTTGAAGATAATTTTTCACTTCTTCTTATCAAGAAAATACAGTTAAGTTGATCACTATAAATTATGCAGTGACTATGAGTAGGTTTTCAATATATTTTTCATTTGTTGGCAAGGGTAATGAACTGTTCACAAACTTGCAAAAATAAAGCATCATTTTAATTTATTGTGCTTATCTGCAAAATTGAGATTACGAAAATGTTTTGGAAGTGCTTAAGAAAAAACACACAAATATTGACTTTATTTTAGATAGCGGTCAACTAAAAAAAAAAAAAAAATGCACACAGTCTAGTCACAGTCTATATGCAGTTGTTGCTGCAA
The DNA here is from genome assembly GCA_002778355.1 of Clitarchus hookeri. Lineage (NCBI taxonomy): Eukaryota > Metazoa > Arthropoda > Insecta > Phasmatodea > Phasmatidae > Clitarchus > Clitarchus hookeri. The sequence continues at coordinate 233,303 of NQII01001446.1, read as the reverse complement.
TGCATAACACCCACCTACAATCGTATAATATTCAGCTACTAAGATATCACTATTGCAGCCAATCTTCATGCTGTGGTGCATGAGGGAAACTGGTATTTATTTTATGTGCTTTATATAAAGTGTTAAATTTTGAATAATTTTGATGTTTGAACATTCATGTAAGTATTTAGATTTATCATCCAGAGTAATACGTAAAAAATTAGTGAGACAAGAGCTGCATTAAAATAATATTTTCTCGAGTCTAACATTGTTTAAAATTAACTTTCACTTCACTCATATTCATGTATTAGGCTACATACAATGCATGACAGTAAGAAACTGCAAAAACAAGAATTATAACAATAAACTGTAGTTACGTTAGGAGAATTTGAACAGATGCGTGCAGAAGAGCATACAATTAATAATAATTTTAATAAAACCATAAAGACATTTTTTTCTCATATAGCTTATAAAATAATTATCTGTAGATATCATGGTACAAGCTACAACAAAAGATAATTTCGTTTTCATAAAGTCCCTGAGTATTTTCAGCATAATCTGAGTATTTATTATTCAAATTTGTTCTCTGTATAAAATTCTGAGTAAGCTTTTGTATGATTACAATCATAACAAATCTCAACATCAATATTTGCATTACAGTTACAATAAAATTTTAGTATTTCTTTGCTGAAATTTTAATAATAACATAATGCAAAATTATTACATTTAGAATTTCATGTAAAGAAATTGAGAGCAAATATCTTCTAGGTTATCATTTACAAAATACTCAATTGAATCAGAGATCAAACTCGTGGGAAGTCAAAACACTAAATCTACTAAATAACATTAACAAACAACCGCTGGAAACAATAACCCTTTTCAGTCCTATATTCATGATGATTTGGTGATATCCGTTGAGAAGAATGAAACAAGTAAAATGGCCGTAAACAGAGGAGTGAACAACGAGCGCATTGCATGTAAGCTGCTGCAGATATTTCGACAAAGTCTCAGGTAGTTCATATCGCATCACAAATTGTTTCGTTAGATATCCTCGTGCGAGGTATACCGTGCAGTCTGAAGTTCGACGACCCCGTGCAGGGGAGTAGAGGTCTCTCACATAGGGCTCAGAGTCCAAACCACTATGACACCGAGGGGGTGAGGGAGGTACGAGTTGCGCGCCGGCCGAGTGTTGACTAGCTACGGGAGGACGAGTGCCGGGGAGCCTCAGAGGTGCGCGAGGATCTCCATCTCGGTGTCNATCTCCATCTCGGTGTCGAGAGTCGGCGGCTGACTGCTGCTGGAGCCGGACACCGTCACGATGACGGGGCTGGACTCGCCCGCCGTCTGCACGATGGTGACCAGGTTGCCGCCCTCCTTGGCCGCCTTCAGGGACATGGCAGGCGGGTCGTCGGGCGGCACCAGCTTGACGCTGTCGGCGCCGCCCACCCTGATGACGCTGACGACGGCGCCCGGCTCGGAGACGCTCAGCGAGGGATCCCGGCTGTGGTCTGACGCCGAGTGCACGCTAGGGTCGAGCGGTGGCCTCGTCGAGCTGGTGCGGGACCTGTAGCTGGGCGGCCGACTGTAGTCAGACTGCAACGTCTCACCTCGCCGCAAGCCCAGCGGAGCCCTGCAACCACAGCACACACCGCAACCTCATCACACACTACTCGCAATTACACGCTGCCACCTCGTCCAAACATCGTCTCACAATTACAGACTTCCACATCATCACACACTCATCACAACTATACACTACCACCTCGTCATACACTGCTCTCTACACACCACCACATCATCACACACTCATCACAACTATACACTACCACCTCGTCATACACTGCTCACTACACACCACCACATCATCACACACTCATCACAACTACACACTACCTCCTCGTCATACACTGCTGACTATACACCACCACATCATCACACACTCATCACAACTACACACTACCTCCTCGTCATACACTGCTGACTATACACCACCACATCATCACACACTCCTTAAAACTACACACTACCATCTCGTCATACACAGCTCAATACACACCACCACCTCGTCACACACTCCTCACAACTACACACTACCTCCTCGTCATACACTGCTGACTATACACCACCACATCATCACACACTCCTCACAACCATAGCCACAACCCCAAACCAGTTTATTTCTAAGTGGGGAGTCGCAGGTCCAAGGTAAGGGTTGTGACCTTAGTGCGTCCCCATACACATCCAGGAAATTTACTATCCAATGAATTTGTATACCGAGGATTTACCGCGATTGGGCAATCATGAATGATTGAGACCGTAGTTACGTCCCATGCTTACTGGCTAGCTTATAATAACGATGAGGGGTGTAGGACCATCGCATACTCCATAAAAACTCTTCGTCTGAAAATAATTAGAAAACCGCATGCACTTCATAACATTTAAAACCAACCTATACTAGAATACACAATGGGAGGGCATCTCTTTTTTAAAAACAAGAGAGTTTGAAATTCTAGAAGTGAAAGACTTGGAATGGAGGGTGATCGACACAGCATACTACACATTGGAAAGATTATATAGCTGCTTTCTTGTGAGTTTGGCGATTTCAAAGTCACCTTTAAAAGAAATCCCTTCCTATTATTTGCTTGTATTTTAATGGATGTACTTGAATAGCATTCCACCAGAAAAGTTGGCGCTCACATAGGGAATATTTTACATGTGCCCCTCCTCATATCTGAAGTATTAAATTCAATTTTGTGGAAACATCTAATTTCTCTGCTAGATTCAAGTGCATAAGGCAGGATTTACAACAGCCCATCGTGTCCGTCCGTCTGTCGTCCGTCCGTCAATAACGTGAGCAACAGTCAATCGGAGGTGTCCATTAATTATATCCGCCCGTCAAAACCTTGGTAATCTTTATCTTTTGACGGACGGGTGGGATAACAGCCTTCTTAACTGTTATTATTTGTTACGCCTTCATTCCGAAGGCTGTGTAGTGTGAGCAGTGTTTTGTTCTGCTTGTTTTTTGTTTTTATATGTTTATTTATGTAGCTGTAAGATGCTATTAAGTTATATTTTATCCGAAGAGATATTTAGAATCATGTCGGGAACACGAGTTTCTTCTGTGCAATAGCAAGTGGTATAAAATTATTCTTATGGTATTAAAAACTGTTTCGTTAGTTACCTGTATTTGCGTTTTGTGAATTTAACACTTACATTACTGCCAATAATGTTCACTTTTAAAGGAGAATTTTTCGCTATTTCTAAACAGTTTTGTTTGTAATAGTTTGCTGCAATGAACTTACGACGGACGTATTAACTCTGGTTGTAAAGCGTTCGGCTGGGAGACAGACATGGAAGTATAACGGAAGGATTGTTGACGGATATATCTGACGTGCTATTGTAAATTCTGCCAAAGAGCAAGAATTATTATGTTATTAATGTATATAAGCTTTCAATAATTTCGCAGTTTACACTTGAGCGATGTGTGAATAGAGCTATCACATCAATGACAATTTCTATCTTACGTGTTGTGGAAGGATACCACAGGAGCAGGAAGAAGAGACCACCAAGTAAGTGTTTCAAAAGTACTTTACTACGTATTACCAAATCTGCTTTGCTTGACTACTGTTAGGATAAATATCATTTCTGTAACCACCTGAAAAAAATATATCTTACCGGTAGACCCCATGTCCGTGTCCTTAACCTTTCAGCCATCTTGTTTCTATAATTTCCACTTAATGCTCTGTTATTCTTAATCCATCTAGATACTTCATGCTATATCATTCATCTTGCTACTTCATGATGAGAGGGGGATGGGGGTGGGCACTTGTTCCTCAGCGACATGGAGGAAATAGTGAAACTGCGGAATTTACACATCAAAGAATTTTGCCACATATATTATTCTCTACATCTTATAGATAATTACCAATCAGTGTTTTTAAACAAATAATAAATATTGGGGGAGGTGGTTG
>NQII01001446.1:156714-229262 GCA_002778355.1 Clitarchus hookeri | reverse complement strand
TAAACTTGAAAAAAGACGTTTTCACTGGTCTGACTGAAATTGTACCTACGCCCGTAGATACAGCTTGTATTCATATGATGTAATCTTCAGTATACTACCCCTGAAGTCTCTGCTAAAAGAAAGTCAAATTAAACATTATAACTTCTACAAGGGAGCGTGTGGTTAAAAAAACAAATTTGCTTTTTAAATAAACGTTAACTAGAACTATAACAGAGATATGAAGGCCGCGTGGTTTCAACGTGATGGTTGTCCAGCAAATTACGCAGCAACAACAGACGCGAAATTAGATCGCGATTAAAACAATTGCTGGATCAGTAGAGGTGGTCGGGTTAATTGGTCTGCGAAATCACCAGAACTAACGTCACATTATTTTTTTGTGGAGTTTCCTCAAAAATAAGCTGCATCTGGAATTGCTAACAACCCGCGACTACATGATCGAACGAGTCCGAAATGCTAGAGTATGTACGTGTCTGATCAGAGCATACTGCTGCTTGGAGAAGAATATATGGAGAGGAGTAGGTATCCAGCTAGTCAGAGTATATTGCTAGGAAGAGATGATCTGGAGGCTGGCTAATCATACGATACTGCTGGCATGAGAAGAGCAGCTTTCTGGGTAGTAAGAGGATACTGCTGGCATGAGAAGTGTACAAAGATGGCTAATCATAAGATATTTCTGGCATGAGAAACATGTGGTTAATCATAGGATACTGCTAGTACAGAATAGTAGGTTGGCTAACCATAAGTTGCTGCTGGCACGAGAAGAGAAGGAGCCTGCTAAAACATAAGATAAATATACTGCTGGCATGATAAGAATAGGAGTCTGACTAATCAGAAGATACTGTTCGAATGAGAATAATAGGAGACAGGATAATCAGGTGATACTGGTAGAATAAGAATAGTAGGATAGTAACAAATCAGGTGGTACTGTTAGCATGAGAGGAGTAGGTCGTGGCTAATAGTAAGAAACCGCCGGCATTAGAAGACTATGTGTCTAGCTAATCAGAGTATACTGCTGGCATGACAAGAGTAGGTGGTTGACTAATAGTAAGATACCGCCGGCATTAGAAGACTATGTGTCTAGCTAATCAGAGTATACTGCTAGCATGACAAAATAAGTTGGTTGACTAATCGTAAGATACCGCCGGCATGAGAAGACTATGTGTCTAGCTAATCAGAGTATACTGCTAGCATGACAAAATAAGTTGGTTGACTAATCGTAAGATAATGCCAGCATGAGAAGACTACGTGTCTAGCTAATCAGAGTATACTGCTGGCATGACAAGAGTAGGTGGTTGACTAATAGTAAGATACCGCCGGCATTAGAAGACTATGTGTCTAGCTAATCAGAGTATACTGCTAGCATGACAAAATAAGTTGGTTGACTAATCGTAAGCTACCACCAGCATGAGAAGACTATGTGTCTAGCTAATCAGAGTATACTGCTAGCATGACAAGAGTAGGTGGTTGGCTAGTCGTAAGATAATGCCAGCATGAGAAGACTACGTGTCTAGCTAATCAGAGTATGCTGCTAGCATGACAAGAGTAGGTGGTTGGCTAATCGTAAGATAATGCCAGCATGAGAAGACTACGTGTCTAGCTAATCAGACTATACTGCTAGCATGACAAAATAAGTTGGTTGACTAATCGTAAGATACCGCCGGCATGAGAAGACAAGGTGTCTAGCTAATCAGAGTATACTGCTAGCATGACCAGAGTAGGTGGTTGGCTAGTCGTAAGATAATGCCAGCATGAGAAGACTACGTGTCTAGCTAATCAGAGTATGCTGCTAGCATGACAAGAGTAGGTGGTTGGCTAATAGTAAGATACCGCCGGCATTAGAAGATTATGTGTCTAGCTAATCAGAGTATACTGCTAGCATGACAAAATAAGTTGGTTGACTAATCGTAAGATACCGCCGGCATGAGAAGACAAGGTGTCTAGCTAATCAGAGTATACTGCTAGCATGACCAGAGTAGGTGGTTGGCTAGTCGTAAGATAATGCCAGCATGAGAAGACTACGTGTCTAGCTAATCAGAGTATGCTGCTAGCATGACAAGAGTAGGTGGTTGGCTAATAGTAAGATACCGCCGGCATTAGAAGATTATGTGTCTAGCTAATCAGAGTATACTGCTAGCATGACAAAATAAGTTGGTTGACTAATCGTAAGATAATGCCACCATGAGAAGACTACGTGTCTTGCTAATCAGAGTATACTGCTGGCATGACAAGAGTAGGTGGTTGACTAATAGTAAGATACCGCTGGCATGAGAAGACTATGTGTCTAGCTAATCAGAGTGCACTGCTAGCATGACAAGAGTAGGTTGTTGGCTAATCTTAAGATACTGCCGGCATGAGAAGACTAGGTCTAGCTAATCAGAGGATACTGCTAGCATGACAAGAGTAGGTGGTTGGCTAATCGTAAGATACTGCCGGCATGAGAAGACTATGTGTCTAGCTAATCAGAGTGTACAGCTGGCATGATGGCGACAGGTTGTTATGTCATACGAGCACACTGGCAATGTGTACAGGAGATGTGTGTGCGTCTCACCTGAGTGTGCTGCCCGCGTGAGAGCGGTACGTGGGCGGCGGCGAGACGGTGTGGGAGGGCAGCACTGAGCCTCCCGGTTGGCGGTCCAGAAGCAGCAGCCTCAGGCGGTACTCCTGCATGGAAGCCTGGTAGGAGGGCGGCGGTGGCCTGTACTGGAACTCCGGGTACATCATCGCTGCAACACACGTGCCAGCCCCCATCATGCCCTCCACTCCGATCCTGGCTCTACACCAGCACACACGCACACGTGTGTTCTCCACCGCTTCTCGTGAACTTCTCCACTCACTACTCAACTACTTACACATCTCGAGCAATACAAGTGATTTTAATTTTGCCTTAAAAGTCTTTAATATCAAAAAATTAGAATAATTTTTTTCATTTCGTTATTAACAAGTGAAAAATACTGAAAACTATAAGTGCATCTAGTAATTTACCCATTTTTCTTACTAAAATACTAAAATTTGATAGTTAGAAACGTTTATTTTGGATTGTGTAAATTTTCGCAGTCGGTGTTATTATGATTTACAGCCTGAGATCTTAATGTATCACAATAAAAGTTCCCTTATTTTTTATTACTTGATGATTCATATGAAATATGCTTATATTTTTACATGCCCTGAGACAAACGAGATTGTATTTTGGGCAAAGTGAGTGAGCATCTGTGCAGTGACAAAGTTCACAGCCCAGAAATCCCGTGACTGTTTATGAAAAATTATGTTTCTTATAATTGTTGGAACATGTAGTTCCTACTAAGATATGGCAATTGAAAACTGCCCAGTCGATATACTCTAATTAACACGATCTATACACATATGAATCTCTTTATAAAGCAGCTATATAGCTGTGAAGAACTACGACATTGTAATGCTCTTTATCACATCCCAATATATTTAAAAAATTTATATTACACCATATTCATTAAAACTTTTATAGATTGCATTGTTTTTATACAATTAGCTCTAGAAGTGATGATTACTTTGGTTTAATCTGGAAAAAGAAATACGGCTTAACAATATTATGCCATGGGTAATGCCGAAAAAAGTGTACAATACAGAAACACAATACCACAGCTTCACAAATAACACGGACTTAAAAATTTTTGTCAATTCTATGGCTTAACATTTTTTAAATTTAAATTTCTTGTCAATTTTGAAAAGGAAGTTTGTTTTTTGCAGGTAAGTTTCAATTTCCTTTTTTAATTTTGAAATTCGTTTAGTTTATTTTTAATTTAGAGCAAAATCTGTGCATTTTTTATTTTGACAGCAAATTAAAAACTGTGAAAATTCAAAATATATGCTTTATAAAAAATTATGTTAATAAAATACACACATTTGATAAGCATTGGTCAGAATATTAATAAAGCATTAAATATTAGCACACTATAACTTCAGGTTAATTTAAAAAATCCATGCTATATTAGAGATTTGAAAACATGCAGGACAATTTCATCTGGACTGAATAAAGCCTGCAAAAAACTGCATTAAAAACTGACAAAATGGAACAGGCAACTAAGTATCCGACATAAGATAATGACAAATACACTTGTTGAAGTAAAAATGCAAACTCCTGATGAACAGTGGCAATTGATATCCAAGTTCAGTGTGTGGATGCTGGTTTATAATATTTATTATGATTCACTCTAGAGATGGCGCATGCTTACCACCATCGGCTTGGAAACCACTACAGATCCCGACGACGTCAACCTTTCTTCGCATGACCGTGATATGGAGCAGCCAATACCCAAGTGTATGAGTATGTCTCTGTGATCAGTGGTCTGAAGGAGGTAAGGACACCTACGAAACTGACTCTTGACAGGCACGTATCCAGATTTTGTGGGTGGAGGGTCAACATTGTCTTAGCCATGGCGAGGTGAGAGGGGGATGGGGGTGAGCACTTGTTCCTCAGCGACATGGAGGAAACTGTGGAACTGCGGAATTTACACATCAAAGAATTTTGCCACATATATTATTATCTACATCATACAGATAATAATCAATCAGTGTTTTCTAAAAAAATNGGGGGGGGGGGTTAAAAGTTATACTTGAAAAATACGTTTTCTCTGGGCTGACTGAAATTGTACCTACGCCCACAGATACAGCGTGTATTCATATGATGTTATCTTCAGTATACTACCTCCGAAGTCTCTGCTAAAGGAAGTCAAATTACACACACTAACAAGGGAGCGTGTGGTTAAAAAAAAACAAATTTGCGTTTTAAATAAACGTTAACTAGACGATAACAGATATATGAAGGAAGTTCAACGAGCCAAAGGATGGGCAATAAGTGTGACCACCTCAGCTACCAATTCATGAGCAGTACTATAGATGTTGTTCCATATTGTTGTATCTCACAAGTTTAATTTACGATCGAATTCTTCCATAAACCTACTTAAGGATGCTGAGACGCTCGGGAGGGTTCCACAACCGGACATGCCGTACCCTCCCCTGACCTTTCTAATGACAAGGAGACTGCAGTGTTGTAGTCTACTTGCTTTATCTTCACACTTTTCAAATCAAACATTTAAAAAAATCAACCCATGATTGACGTTTTTGTTAACATAAAAGTGTCTTACATTTGGTTAAATTGAACTTTTAGTTATATATACTATCTATAAATTTTAGCATTGGTTTTATAACAAATATGAATGAAAAGAAAGGGGGAATGGCTGGGGCTGGTAATGCCTTGTAGAAACAGTTGTCGTGCAAAGCATTATTAGAGTTAGTGGGAAGAAGAGTGGTGCGTTGTCCCCTTAGGGAAATTTTGTAGAAAAAGTTAATATTTGCTAGCACGAGGCGGAGGAAGTACAAGGTGAGCAGGGCTTCAGCAGGGTAGTTGTAAGTGAGGACGAGTGTAGTGTAGCGTACTCACCTGCATAGGGGTGGTGCGGGCGGCCGTAGGAGGGCGGCAGGCGAGGCACGAACCTCCTGTTGGGCTCTGCGCCGGCCTCGGTGCCTCCGCCCAGTCCCAGCATGGAGCGACACGAGGGAGCGTCGTGCGCCGTCAGTCGCCACGCCACGCCACTCACTGTGATCAGCACGATGCCCACACCTGCGCACACCAGCACACCAGCTCTGACAACACCTGCCTCACCGCTCACTGTTACCAGCTGATGCCCACACCTGCGCACACCAGCACACCAGCTCTGACAACACCTGCCTCACCGCTCACTGTTACCAGCTGATGCCCACACCTGCGCACACCAGCACACCAGCTCTGACAACACCTGCCTCACCGCTCACTGTTACCAGCTGATGCCCACACCTGCGCACACCAGCACACCAGCTTTGACAACACCTGCCTCACCGCTCACTGTTACCAGCTGATGCCCACACCTGCGCACACCAGCACACCAGCTCTGACAACACCTGCCACACCACTCACTGTTACCAGCACGATGCCCACACCTGCGCACACCAGCACACCAGCTCTGACAAGACAATGAATTTATATAAATATGGCATCTGAATCGAAAAAATGAGTGAAAATATGTAAAAAATATGATTTCGTGGGGCTTGCCTGTGCACTTTCATCAAGGAAAATGATAAAAGTACAAAGTTTATTCTGACGACAGCTCGCACTTAATTTGGTTAAGTTTTCCCATAAAAATATGCTTGCTAATGAACGCCCACTGCCAAACACATTTGTATTTTTGCTGTTTGTTCTTGTAAACACTATTGACGGTCGTGAAGAACAGTTACGAATTAGAGTTAATAAACAAAATATAGGCTGGGGAATACATATGACACAATTGTAGGCAAGCACGAACTTTTAAACACAAATAAATACTATTTCTCCATTAACCGCCGGCTTACAAGTGACCTCCTTGGGACGGCAGCGTTGTTTCTAGCCTGAGCAATAAACCTTAGCCATCGTCTATAAGAACTGTAAGAAGCCATCACAGCATTCGCCAGGAGTGACTTCGGGAACCAACATGAGTCAGGATAGCCGTACAGGCAATCTAACTCGGGTCCTCTCGAACGTGAGGCAAGTGATTTACTACTCTGCTACCTCGCTCAGCTTTTCAAACATTAATGTAAAAACTGATGCAATTGTGAAATATTCTGGTTTACACTGAGGCGACAAAAGTCATGGGATACCCCCTGAAATCGTTTCGGACCTCCTTTTGCCCAGCGAAGTGCAGCAACTCGACGTGGCATGGACTCAACAAGTCGCTGGAAGTCCCCGGCAGAAATATTGAGCCATGCTGCCTCTATAGACGTCCATAATTGCGAAAGTGTTGTCGGTGCAAGAGTTTGTGCACGAACTGACATCTCGATTATGTCCCATAAATGTTCGATGGGATTCATGTCGGCGATCTTTGTGGCCAAATCATTCGCTGGAATTGTCCAGAATGTTCATCAAACCAATCGCGAACAGTTGTGGCACGGTGACATGGCGCATTGTCATACCATACAAATTCCATAGTGGTTTGGGTACATGAAGTCCATGAATAGCTGCAAGTGGTCTCCAAGTAGCTGAACATAACCCTTTCCAGTCAATGATCGGTTCAGTTGGACCAGAGGACCCAGTCCATTCCATGTAAAAACAGCCCACACCATTATGGAGCCACCACCAGCTTGCACAGTTCCTTGTTGACAACTTGAGTCTACGGATTCGTGGGGTCTGCGTCACACTCGAACCCTACCATCAGCTCTTACCAACTGAAATCGGGACTCATTTGACCAAGCCACGGTTTTCCAGTCGTCTAGGGTCCAACCAATACGGTCACGAGCCCAGGAGAGGCTCTGCAGGCCATGTAGTGCTGTTAGTAAACGCACTCGAGTCGGTCTTCTGCTGGCATAGCCCAGTACAGCCAAAGTTCGCGCACTGTCCTAACGGACACGTCCGTCGTACGTCCCACATTGATTCCTGCGGTTATTTCACGCAGTGTTGCTTGTCTGTTAACACTGACCATTCTGCGCACACGTCATTGGTCTCGGTCATTAAGTGCAGGCGGTCGGCCACTGCGATGTCCATGGTGGGAGGTTATGCCTGACATTAGGTATTATCGGCACACTCTTGACAATATGGATCTCGGAATGTTGAATTCCCTAACCATTACCGAAATGGAATGTCCCATGCGTCTAGCTCCAACTACCATTCCGCGTTCAAAGTCTGTTAATTCCCATCGTTCGGCCATAATCACGTCAGAAACCCTTTCACATGAATCACTTGACTACAAATGAAAGCCTAACCAATGCACTGCCCATTTATACATTTTTTACGCGATACTACTGCCATCTGTATATTTGAATATTGCTATCCCATGACTTTTGTCACCTCAGTGTATAACAGTTTGCAGTTTCACTTGGTTGCCAGTGTCGTTGCCATGGTGAGTTTGCCATGAGGTGGAATCATACACAATGTGCGGCAACCAGGAGCTAAGAAGGTCTTTAAAAGTATTCTTTTAACTGTACATCTGCAATAGAGAGATCATCTGCACGGAGCAGTTCTCGTATACCACTCCATAATGAAATATATGGTGTGATTTAAATGGGCAATTCAACTGATAGCCAACAATTTTGCATGTAAAAACAAGTTTTAGTTTTAATACTGGGAAAAACCCCATACAACCCTCACAAACCCATATAATTCTCACAAACCCCTTTTCAAATCTCAAACATGTCACCACTAGCGTAAATATGCCCTTCACTCAATGTTCATTTCCTCAATTAACAGTATCGTTTTCAATAAAATCAACTGTTTTCTAAGCATAACACAAGAAATAAAATATGTATAATTAATGTAAAAGTGTAACTGCTTCACGTTTTGCAAACGAAATAGCTAACAAGTTAATCAAAACCTACAAGAATTGTTTTTTAAATAATTACCAGTTTGAAAACAAACAGCTAATTTTAGCAGGTATTTCTTGAAAAACCTACTATAATTATGTTTTTCAAAAAATTAACAGGTTGAAAACAAACAGCCAATTTAAGCAGGCCGTGTTTTTCACACAGTTGAAGAATATTTACTAAGGTTTAAGAAGTNGTTGAAAACAAACAGCCAATTTAAGCAGGCCGTGTTTTTCACACAGTTGAAGAATATTTACTAAGGTTTAAGAAGTTAAATACATAAGTAAGACAAGGCAACTGCATTGTTTGCTGACCTGGTATGTCCACATCTCCGATGCACAAGAAACTGAGGAAAAAATATGGTGTACTTTATTTCCGAGTTGATATTTTGTATCGCGTTTAACTTGACATGTGCGATATAATTGCATACGTGTGTTGTTTAAAATATGTTATATATGTAATAAACCAAACAAAATCGAAGTACATGAAGAGAGCATGGGTCATAAGTTAACGATTAACTTGTTACAAGATGTTCACGGCAAACTGAGCCCTTTTGAATCCCTGCTTATGATCTACTTTCTTCTCGATCTGTATCCTTCCGCCGTATGTAAAATAAACATTGCCATGAACCTGATCACTTCATTCGTGCTCCGTCCAAGTGAAACAGTGGGATTGTTAACAATGTAATCTAACTTATGAGTAAATAATATGCAAAGTCATTTTCTAATGTGTACAAAATGAGAAACACTAACTTCGCTGGCATAAATTTAAACATTACATTCACAACGCAGAGCTAAGTATTAAGAACTACTTTTATACGAACTTAACAGGGAACGTGCATGCCAGTGTGTNTACATTCACAACGCAGAGCTAAGTATTAAGAACTACTTTTATACGAACTTAACAGGGAACGTGCATGCCAGTGTGTAGTGTAGCATGTTCACCCTAAGTCCGAATCCGTGATATTATCCAGTGCACTAACATTCACTGAAAGTCAGTTGATAAGCTTCTGCCGACTGGCAAGTCCATAGACGTAGGGCTATCTCGCTGACTGCGCACAATCAATCTCCGCGTTCCAACGTTGAACGGATTTTCTGCTAGCACAGCTAGCAAAAAGGATTTGAGTTTAGAACACTGTTTTTAGTAAACAAGTGTTTGTACACTTCCTCTTACCAATTTGTAATGCAGTTTGATTAAATTCTAATCGGGGAAAGTATTTTATTCACATAAAAATGCTTGTCTTTTGTAAACTAATAGACGTTCATCACTGCTGACCATGTGACTTTGACAGTTGTGTTCCTTTGAGGTAGGTCAGTGTTGGGCGCATGCGCAGGAGACGAATAAGAGGTCTACCTCATATTTACTCTGTGGGCAAATCAGTCAAATGGACTGGGAACAAGTGTCTTACGTCAGTGGAATTCTCGATATTCAGTTGCAATCACAAGTAAACCTGTGAAATTTAGGGATCACATTAGTTAGTTATCTGGCAATGATTTACAGTCGCTCAATTCTCACTGGTTTTCACTGATTTGGCTCAATTCTCACAGTTTCAGATTCAAAGTGTATGTAGTTATTGGGCACTAATTGTTTTTCTGTTTGTATCACAAGTGCTTCCTCAATCGTGCACAGCTTTTAACCGAACTAAACAGATATTCGGACGCCAGTGTTGGGAAACTAATAAACGACAGTCGTAGGTAGAAGTTTTTGCCAATTTTGTAAGCAAATATTTTACCAGAGTGGCGTATTTACCTAATGTCTTGCACTGCAAAGAAGTGTACAAATTTACAGCGTAAGAAAAGGCTTGGCAGGTATGCGTTTCTCTGGCAAAATATGTATTTACAAAATTGCTGCCCGGGATTGCCTTCCCTTCGATTCCATATTACATGGTTTATAAAGTCAGCCGAAAGATAAGTTTAAGCAAAAGTGGAGTTTACTTGCTCTTCGAAAACTATGTTTGCAAATTAATTTTCATATTGAAAGTTTGGCAGAGTGCACGGCGTAACAATTAAATTGTAGTTTCGGTTGAATTTGGCTCATAAATTACGGGGTTCACTAGTGGTAGCTTAAAAAGCTAGGAATAATTAACACTAAGGTGAACTATTTCATAGAGACGGTTAAATAAAATACACAAGTTAAATTAAAATTACCAGCTAACTTGGCGTAAGAAAAGTGTAACAAACAACACTTTTCGAAGAAGCGTGTCGAGCCTCGAAGCGGAGTTACTTTGTTGTGACTTCGCGCTAAACATGATCACTGATCTGTACAGGTTTTCAGTAGCCGTTGTGCAGTAAGTAGACTGTGTTTATTCCGTCAGTCAAATCCTCAATTTCACAAGCACGGTTTTGCTGAAATTTTTATAATAGAATGTCAAACCTTATTTTGGAAGACTTGTGTTTCGTTAGTTTGTATTTTCTGGGAATATTCGCATGCTACAAAAAAATTTTTGTGAAAGTTCTAATACATAAGGCAAGTAACATTGCCTGCAAAAATGGTGGCGGTAAAGGATAATTCTAACCAAGAAATTTTAACATTGCTGTATTATGCTGAGGACGCGATGATAGTTCAGGATAGGATACTATTAAAGTATTTTCACCTTAATTAAATGTCCAGACTATACTTGAGACGATCTTAATGACCTTATCATGGGAAAAGATGCACATCAGTTGCTGATGACATGACAACAAACTCGTCGGGCGTAGCGGACATCATCTGCTGACGAGTGCTCCGCCAGTGAGACCGCTGATTGGCTGTTGGTTTCCAGCTGACCAGTAACATCGGAGCTAGAAGGAACGTGAGTCTTCTTGAGGATGATGGGCTGGAACGCGCATGCGCTGTGTCTCTTCAGGTCCGCAGAATCTCGTGGAAAGAAACGACGGCATGCCATATACTCCATTCGCGATTCCTTACTACTTTTCTGAAATCCTGCTCAAGTTCTACTTCCGAGATATCCCTCCGCCTTATGCAAACAAAAGCTTAGAAAATTACTCCTTTCGAGCGCACCCAGTCTAATAATACTTTTCATTAGAGCTATTTGTTACCAGGCATTGCCAACACACCTCTTTTCTCTCTATCTTTGTTGTATTGGTGATAAATGAAATATTGTAGTTTATAGATAAAGTATAAGTCAAAGTTTAATTTAACCAATACTAAGTTATTTTGGTGTTAATCCAAGTATAAACCGCGAGTGAACATATCTAGGAAGTAACCAAACACGTAATAAAAGGTGAGTTTTTTCAAATGTTTGATTCGAAAAGTGTCGGAAAACCGTGAATAGACTATGGAGAATAGTCGCTTGTCTTCCGCAAAATAGCGCCACGATCACAGAGGTGATTACGTCGTCACCTCGCGGAGGGCCAGGGGAACAGGACATTTCCTGTAATAGCTTTGTTCCGTCTGTATAGTCTCTCTCACGAACAAGTGGACATTTTTTTTTACTGTTCTGAAAGTAGTGTTGTGTGCAGTTTATTTTCCCAGTGAAACATTTCTTATTGTCATACTGAGCAGGTTTGCAGTCAACTGAGAGTTTTGGCGAGCTGGGCGCGTGGCGCGAATTAAACCTTTTTGATGAGGGGGGCGGGGGGGGGTGAAGCTGTAATTTAGTGAACTCCAGGCATTTTGAAATTCGCAATTTCCAGCAAAAGGGTTGATATCTGGTGGTGGAGATAACTATTATATATTATAGGTAACAAACAAACTGCAGTGTTATATGTCTCTAATATGTGGCTGGAAGCACACCAAGGCCGCTACGCCAAGAACCTGTGTTCTGACACTCATTACGTACTGCCACGAGTCCTAGTCATTGCCTTCCGCCGGAAGTGGATATCAAGCTTCGTCGCTGTAATGTGTATGTGGGGATGATGCGTCTTCTCAGTCAGCGTGCATTACTACTCTTCAGGGAGGTGAATCACTTCCCTTGACAAGGAAATAATTTTCCGTTCATGAGCCAGGCAAAAAAATTTACGAAAGGGAGAACTGTCTGGCATTCGTCCATTGGTTCGCTCACTGGCTGAGTGTGTTTACGTAGCCATCACCTGTGTCGGGCTAAGACACCGCTGTATCCATTATTCGTGAAACAGGCTAAATAGAAGGCGTTTCATATATTTGACATCGCCCTGGTTGGAATCAAAACGAAAGAAATAAATCTCACTTGAAGTCCATCAAATATTGAGGAGTGTGGTTGATGTACGGTGGTGTAAGTGGAGGCACGGGCAGATCAGACGAGGCGTCAGGAAAGTCTTCCATTTTTTATCGCAGGCCCTCAACCTCGCCTCGCTCACGCCACATCCAGTCCACCCGCCGTGTTCCGTGCAACGGCCGCCATCTTGACCTGCAGGGCTGCCAACCCGACCGCACTCGAGGGGAAGAGGGCTCCAATGCTCTCGGTCAGACATTCATTATGGACCAACTCTTCCTACGCCACGTTATGACTTCCCAGAATACTCTGCAAATGTTTCAAGATTTATTGCTTGTGCCTGATTGAAGTGCCAATTTTTATCAGAAATTTTAGGGCTAAAGGCACTGGCTAAAAAAAAAAAATGCAATAATTTATTTACGTAGGCATTAGGTACTTGTAGTATCCTTCCCAGAAAATAAAATAACCTCAATCTGCTAATGCCTTATTTTCTTTGTTTTTACGTTGTGCGAGTAACAAAAACTAACGCATGTGCAATATTTAAAACATTTAAAAAAAACAATGCCCCGGGCTATTTCGAGACAGTTATGTAATCAAAATAAGTGTAGTATATTTTGTTGTAAAAATTGTTGGGTAAAGGTAGTTGTTTTTTATAATTTCAATAATGACTTCAATTTCACTTTTATAAACAGTTATTTTTTTAAGTATATATTAATCGAGGCCCGAATGAATGTATTTGTCTGTTTCGAGCGTAAGACAAGCATCAGTTTAGCAAAGGCTGTTCACGATAACGGGAGCACTTTTGAAATAACCTTAATGCTTGCAAACAAGCCTTCATCAATTAAGATCACAATAAAAATTACTCTGGTTTTATGCAATAAAATAAGAAAGAATTAAAAAAAAAACAATTTTCGTGGTTTGATTTTACGTACAGCCACATCAGATACGAAATGTATAATTGTATAACTAAAATTAACGTACATAAAACAAATTATTAGAAAATGTTTTTTAATGTTCGTGATTATATTTTTTTATATTCAACCGTAGGAATTATTATGATTTCTCTACATAATGGAGGTTTTCTTGCTAATTGTGCTTTCTGAAGCATCCGGAATGGAAAGACGCTTAAATTTTGATTGAAAAAAATATATATTTTCAACATTTAAATTTGTAAATTATAGCAAAATAAATCGGACGATCCTGACAGTTTTGTTAGTGATTGTAGAATGTTTTGTTGACCTTTGCAATTCGTACAGCCGGTTGCATCGGAAGCCGCTAATCTTATATGTTAGGGGAGAAAGCTGTGAATTAATAAGCAACAATAAAATGAAATTTTGTGTATCTTCATGTAAACAAAATATTTTCTGGCAAGGAGTATCACGTAATTGACTGTAGAAACCAAGTGGTATCAGTGCATGCCAGAGATATGTATAAAAATCTTACGTTCTACAAAAAAAAACCACAGCGAGGAATACCAAGAGAAATATCAACATCGCTAATACTCCTCCTTTGAAGTAAGTCTTAGCGAGTAGATCAAGACTAGGGCCATCTTGTCGCGCTGCATCTTGCGGAGTGCATGCGGCCAGAGTCAGGTGGATTACTCACTAAGACCGGCATTACTACCTCTACTAAGTTCAGCTATTGACTGAATAGCAGTCGTGCATCATTTAGAATTACGTGATTATTGCAATTACCCTCTACAACTTATGAACACCGCGCAGCTGGTCAACTCCTCGTCATAAACAAACCTCAGTTTTTGATCGCGGATACAATAAGAGCGGCCCCAACTTTCTGAACCTGCGTGGTTGGTAAACTCAGGACGTGACTGTGTCAGAGAGACGGACGACGGGTCTTACGTGAACAAGTCTGCGATAGCAGGTACCGTGAACCGGGGTGACTAGAAACACTGCGGTCTAAAGAAACAACACTACGACTAAAGTTTGAAGCCATCGTAGTGAAAAACAAACCCGAAAAAAATCGTACATTATTGTTTATTGTAGACAAAGTAGTAGTCTCACGTTTTCTTGATTTGTCTTTCAGTTTTGCAGTTCTGTTTATTTTCAACCCACTGATGCTAATCACCCAGTTTTACATATTTTATTTGGGGTGTGGGAAATAAACGAAAATCTCAAGATGGAAACTCGGCTCTTACAATTAGACCAATCTAGACTATATATTTCATTTGGCGCCAAAATCAGTGCGCTAGCACGTCAGAGTCACGAGCTATCGTGCGCGCAAATATTCGCCCACTCTCAAAATGGCCGCCAGTCGCCGCGGACCCCCACCTGCTCCTCGCGCATACGCGGCGTCAACTCCTCAACGTCATACTCGCACTCTACTTGTACTACCGATCGAACGAGACTACTTTTATCGCAGTCGTGTTGTTAGTCACGAAGTTGTAGTTTCGGAATGGATAACCGTTAGATCATCGTTTCCGTCCCGGGACCCCGCGCGCCGGTCTATTCATATCAAAGCGCGAGATGCAACATTTCCAGTATTTCCGGCCTTCATTACAACACGCTGTTGGACTAATTACATAGACTAAAGTTGAGGTAGGCCGATTATATGCATTCGATGTGCCCAAAATTGACCTACCCCCAAAAAAACGCAACTGTCGAAGATACATGGTAAACAATGACGAACGTGAATGTTTATATCTTAATAAATGACAAGCACTATTATATTAATGAAATGTGTTTACAAATTTTAATTTAATCAAACTGCATTACAAATTGTTTAGAGGAAATATACAAAAAAAACATCTGAAAGCACTTGTTTACTAAACAGTATTCTAACCTCAAATCCCACCCACGCCGTTTTTGCTAGTCGTGTTGGTAGAAAAGCAGTTCAATGTTGGGACACGAAGACTGGTTGTGCGCAGCCAGCGAGGTCGCTCTACCTCATCTTTAGTCTATACCTAACTCTGTGTAGTTTTTAGATAGCTAAAAATTAGCATTGCTCCACTGGCAAGCTTTGCTCTTCAACGGGTTCAACTCGCCTGCTTCTCTGCAGCGTGTTATTCTCTAGGAGAGAAGTCAGAGCGCATTGCTCTGAAGGCGCGACGAACTGGCATCAGGCGTGTTTACGAACATTGTCACGCTCCAGTGAACGTCGGTAACGTTGTGGGAGCGTAGCTAGGCGTTACTCTGTTATGAAGTAAATGAAAGCAGTGATGTCCAGGCATTCTACAATAACTCCGACCACGACAAACACACGCTTGTGGTTCTTAACCTTTGTGAGACCGCAGTCAGCCAGTGAGTTGGGTTTCTACCATTTATTCTACCACACCAACGCTGATGTCACATTCATGGCACATGCCAGATTAAACTTCGACTGGANTAAAAAAAAAAAAAAAAAAAAAAACCCTCGACTGTGCTGCTGAGAGCAGGAACGAAGATAACCATTCTCGGCAATGACTGCGAGCAAATGGCCGAGTTACAAGTTCGTATTCACATAGGTAACATACTTTTTCTTCTTTTTGTTTATGAAATTTTGGGCAGTAACTTTATTTGCGGTATTACAAAGGAAACGTTACATGCTAACGTGTGTTCTTTTTTCCGACAAATGATATACCAATGAAGCAATATTCCTAGCTTGGATAGTTTAAAATGTGCAGCTATAAGTCTTTATTAAATAAGAAAATTCGAAAGATAAAAAATTTGCATGGTAGAGCGAGGAAAATGTGCACAGCTCCTGTCACACTGTCACAAATTTTCGCCATCAAATAGGCTTGACAATAAAATTTGAAGACGAAATACGACCATCAAATTTTTCCATCCAACAAATTCTTGCAAATAATATTGAACGTTTATGAAAATTTGGCACACTGCAAAAATATTTTACTAAGAGAATCCAATCAGAATATTTACTTAAAAATTATTTTCAAAGTGAGATACTGTTGTGTTTCCAAGAAGTACTGTATATTACAGGAACAAATGTAACGAACGTTGTTATTTATTTTCATTAATTCAGATTTCGTTTAGCAGACATTTTCGTGTAAAATGAAATTTAATGCCTCTGTATTTTTAACATTATGTGCAATATTCACATAAAAAAACATTCTTGCTCAGACAGCTTCTGCATATATTTATTATCTTCATAATCTTATTTCGTTTCTAGCAATTGTTCGTTACTTCAAAGTTTCGTGACGTTGGGAACGGCCATTTTGTCGTGCATGATTCTGATTGGCTAGTCAAACATAAAATATCATTGAAAACCGGTCCATTATTTAAACGTTTGATAGAAACTGAAACCATCCAACATTTTTCAGACAAGTATGGCTGTGTTTGTGACGTTTCAGTGAAGAGACAATAATCCAACTTTACTTGACGAAAATTATTGGAAGCAGTTTGATGGGAGAATGTGACAGTGGAACAGGGGTTTTTAGGGAAATGAGGACTATTTTGCTATATGTTAGGGGAGAAGTAAGTCGACAGTTACAGTTGACGAGAATGTGACGGTCCAGTGTAACTGATGCCAGGACCAGGTAGTGATCTGTGACAGCAGACGACTTACCCGGCTGTTCAGACAGACCACCATCACCTCGGACCTTTGACCTGTATCTTAGAAACTCCTCAATCATCGACGACTACACGGGACGTCTACCAAAGCAGGACTGCTGCAAGAAAACCACCCAATTCCCGTTTTCCTTCTTACGTAAGCCATAGCGTGGTTTCGCAGCTGACGTCACTTCAAGTTGTCAAGTTCAAAATACACGACTGAGTCACGTGGAAATGTATATTTCTTGGCAAAATTACCAATGATTTCGGACATGGCACAACAAGTAAAGAGTAGGTACAAATAAGTGATAGTTGTTGTTTTGTGGTTCAGTCGTGTTTGACTGTTCGTGACCCTGTGAACCATGTTTCTCCATGGCTTTCCTGTCCTCTACCACTTCTTGGGTTTTCCTGTTCTCTACCACTTCTTGGGATTTCTTGTCCTCTACCTCTTCTTAGGATTTCTTGTCGTCTACCACTTCTTGGGCTTTCTTGTCCTCTACCACTTCTTGGGCTTTCCTGTCCTCTACTACTTCTTGGGCTTTCTTGTCCTCTACCACTTCTTGGGCTTTCTGGTCCTCTACCACTTCTTAGGCTTTCTTGTCGTCTACCACTTCTTGGGCTTTCTTGTCCTCTACCACTTCTTGGGCTTTCCTGTCGTCTACCACTTCTTGGGCTTTCTTGTCCTCTACCACTTCTTGGGCTTTCTTGTCCTCTACCACTTCTTGGAGACTCGGCTGGAGACGGATGAATGTATGATGGGACGGGCTATTGTAAATCCTGCCTAAGTCGTGAGCAAACACGACGGCGAAAAACTCAACAATACGAAAAAGCCAAACATCTAAAGTCCAGGAGACTCGCGAAACGTCCAGACAGCGCACACGTAATGACGTCGCAGCCCCGACCCCAGGCGCAGAAATGCGAGCCCTCACCGACGGCGGCTAAAGAAGACCTTGATGAGTTGACGTGTGTTACAGCACAGCGTTTCACTCGAGACAAGCATGTGCCGTGGAGTGGACGAAGATAGTACCTCCGCAGCAGTGACGTAACGCCATGGGCAGTTGACACTTCGCCAGCTCAGCGATTCCCTTTAATTTACCCAGCTAGGGAACCGGCCCGACTTCGGCCGGTCACAATTTATTTTTTACAGCGATACTTTGAAAGACAAAAATGGTTACTGTGGGTCATCTTTAAAAGGTAAACATATGCTATCACGGACTTTTCTGTAGACCTTTTTAAGAGCTACAATTCCGTAGCACATTAATTTGATGTATTTCTTATGGTTTAGTCAGCGCAAGCCATGCAAGCGCACTAAAAGCTGTTTTTTACGACTTCATTACAAACGGTTCGACATTTCTCTACTATCCTTAAATTAAATATAAATGTATTATACACCAAAACCTTTCTCAAGAAATTCTTTAAATGACGTTGAAAACCGCATCAAAATCCATCACATAGTTTAGAAGTACAAAGCGAATACACAGACAGACGCGGATAAACGACTTTCTTTTTATACTATTTAGAGATGTGTAATGCACTATCTTAATATGTAAATAGTTTATATATGTTTTAACTACTTTCGTCTGCTGTAAGGCATCACTTAGGACTAATAAAAGAATTATCCATTTTAAATCCACAGTACTCTTCTTTGTCAATAACTCCGAGTTAACACATACTATTTCTTTCTCCACATTATATTTCACACAATGCAATACAGAAGCTTCGCTGGCCACGAAAAACCGTGGAATATTTACAAACAAACACCACTGAAAGTGCAAGTAAGTAATGCAGGAAGATAAGAATTTTTATTTTACTTTTAAGCTGGTCGCAGTATTTTTACTCAATACATCGTATCGAGCAACGATGCTGTAAATAGAAACAACCTGTATCACTAATATCAGTATTTTTTCTCCGGGAACATCACTAGTCCGCAGTGTCATCAACGCCACTGAGTTGTGAGTTACACATATGTTCAAGATATTCAAGGAAATTAACATATATGTTACTCAGTAGTGGTAGTTCATACTAAGACAAGGATAACGCAGCACTGGCTTTATACGCTGAGACAATAAACCGTCACTGAAGAATGTACCGTCACTGAAATCAGAGTGGACACTGTAAAACACCCTAGTAAATAACTCAAATTAGTGAAAATGGTTTTATTGAGGAATTAAAAGTGTTAATTAAGTTTTAAAGGTACGCATTATTGACTTAACGAATTTCAGTCATTCCCAGTACATTATTAGGAAGGAGGATATTGGATTTGGGGGAGGGATTGGGAGTGAGTGAGATACTGTGTTTGGTTTATTTCACTTCCCCGATTATTTGTAATCGAAAACAAGTAAAACAAAGGCGACGTCGTGTTTTACTAACTAGTATGCGAGTTTCGCCGAATTACAACACCAGACACTGCCCATTTAACATGGCAAAGCTTCGAAAACCATCAAACCATCATTAGCCGCCGCTTTTATAGTAAACTGTTTCGTACTATAAAATGGAATTTCATTTTTTAGCCTACTTTCTGAAGCAAAGAAATGCTTATGAGGTACATTTCCTGTCTGCCTGCCTGTGTGTTTGTTGTTTGAATGTGACTGTGTGTGTGTGTACGTGTGTTTGTCATCCTCTTTCAATTTTTGAGCGTGTTAACCGAATTTCACCAAAGTTACATATAGTGCATAACTAGGACACCGTACTTTTAAATTTTCCAACCACGCCGGGCACTTACTTTCAAAATGGCGGCTATGGTAGTATTTAGTGATACGCCATATCGCGGCAACCGTTCAACCGATTAAAACCAAATTTTGTATGCTAGCAGAGCACCGCGTAAGCATTACATTTTGAGATGTATATTTGTGTTGGTCTACCATTTTGGAAGATAGCGCCAAATGAAAAAAAGTAATATTTTATGTTATATCTCGAAACTTTTTCACCTATTCTCTCCCCATTTGGCATGTAAATATCACAATCATAGGCCAAGCAAATGTAAGTGATTAAAGCAGATTAGGTACTTATTTTCAAAATGGTGGCCATACAAATATTTAAGGTTTATTTGGCATACATATCATACAATTTAAACGATTTCGTCCAATTTTCTCATGCTGAAAGTACATATTACAAGCATCATGCATACCAACACATAACCACTTTTGTTTGCCATTTCATAAGATAACGTCAAGCGAATAAATAAAGTTTTTATGTTATATCTTTCGTAAGCAATGAACCGATACCTACCAGATTTGGCAAACAACTAGTACCAACGCAGATGATGTTAAGTTATATGTTATAAGCATGTCATACGCCTATTTTTAAAAAGGCGGCCATACATCAATTTTAGCTTAAAATACTATATCGTCGAAATCATATAATCAATTCCAAAACAACTTTGTATGCTGGTAGTAGAATTTCACTGAAGAGCCAAAACAAAAAAGGGAAACCTGCCTAATATCGTGTAGAACCCCGCGAGCACCCAGAAGNGCCCCTGCGAGTACGCAGAAGTGCCGCAAGACGACGTGGCATGGACTCGACTAATGTCTGAAGGTATGCAGGAGGCAATTCACACCATGAATCCTGCAGGGCAGTCCACAAATCCATAGGAGTGCATGGCGGTGGAGATCTCTTCTGAACAGCACGTTGCAAGGAATCCCAGATATGCTCAATAATGTTCATGTCTGATGATTTAGGTGGCCAATGGAAGTGTCTAAAGTCAGAAGAGTGTTTCTGGAGCCCCTCGGTAGCAACTCTCGACGTGTGGGGTGTCGCATTGTCCCGATGGAATTGTCCACGCCCGTCGGGATGCACAATGGACATGAATGGGTGCAGGTGATCGGACGGGATGCTTACGTATCTGTCACCTGTCAGAGCCGTATATAGACGTATCAGGCATCCCATTTCACGCCAACTGCACAGGCCCCATACCATGACAGAGCCTCCACCAGCTTGAACAGTCCCCTGTTGACATGTAGGGTCCATGGATTAATGGCGATGTCTCCATACACGTGCACGTCGATCCGCCCTATACAATTGGAAACGAGACTTTTCAGACCAGGCAACGTGTTTCCAGTCATCAACAGTCCAATGGCGGTGTTGGCGGTCCAAGGCGAGGCGTAAAGCTTTGTGTCGTGCTGTCAACAACGGTACACGAGTGGGCCTTCGGCTCCGAAAGCCCATATCAATGATGGTCCGTTGAATAGTTCGCATGCTGGCATTTGTTGATGCCCCAGCATTGAAATCAGCGCCAATTTGAGAAAGGATTGCACATCTTTCACGTTTAATGATTCTCGTCAGTCGTCGTTTGTCCCGTTCGTTCACGATGTTTTTCCGGCCGCAGCGATGTCGAAGATTTGATGTTTTACTGGAATCCCGATATTCACGGTACACTCGTGAAATGGCCGTACGCGAAAATCCAAATGTTATCGCTACCTAGTAGATGCTACGTCCCATCTCTCGTGCGCCGACTATAACACCACGTTCAAACTCACATAAATCTTGATAACCTGCCATTGTAGTAGCAGTAACCGATCTAGCAACTTTGCCAGATGCTTGTTGTCTTATATAGGCACTGCCGACCGCATCATGTTACTCTGATTGGTTCCATAACTCTGTTAGTTGCATACGCACGCCTATACCAGTTTTTTTTTTTTTTGCTCTCCAGTGTACAACTATCAACTGTATCTATACGAAACATCTTTTGCCGCCACTTTGTAAGATAGGACCACTTGAAAATAACTATTTATGTCATATCTCGGAAAACTATTGACCTATTCCTATCAAAATTGGAAAAAAAGTATAACTGCAAAAGATGATTGGAACTACATTGTTTTAAGTTGATAAAATACTTATTTTCAAAATGGTGGCCACATTGTTATTTTAGCTTTAAACGCTGTATCGTCGAAACCATGTTATCATTTATTACTTATCTTTGTATGTTTCCACCAGATGTTACATCTATCAACTGTATCTATATGGTGCATCTTTTGTCCGCCATTTTGTAACAAACTGCCATGAGATTAAATACAATTTTCTCGCAATATCTCGGAACACAATGGACTAATTCCTTTCAGATGGTTCTAAGTGGCATTTTTTAAGCATGTCAGACACACCTTCTCAAAATGACGGCAATACATCCATTTTAGCATAGAATGCTATATCATTGAAACCATGTAATGTATTTTAAATTAACTTTGTATGCTGACAGTTGATATTACAACTATCGAGAGTATCTACATGGAGCACCTTTTTCCCTTCATTTTGTAAGATAGCGTCACACGAAAAAATAAGGTTTTTTTAATCATATCTCGGGAAGCAAGTGACAGATTTCAACCAAAAAGTGCAAAAAAAAGTACTGCAGGAGGTGGTGTAAAGTGGTATGTTTTATGTAGGTGAAGCACTTATTTTCAAAATTGTGGCTATATAAATATTTTAGGTAAGTATATTTTATTAAAGAAACAAATTCCAACTTAACTTTGTGTTCAGGCATTGTCTATTACAACCACCATGTTTGTATATATAGTAGCTCATTTCTCTGTAATTTTGTAAGATAGTCCCACTAATAAAAATAACGGTTTTATATCATATCTCGGGAAACATTCAACTCATTCTTACCAAATTTGGTGAAACATTTGTACTGTGGTAGATGATATTAATATATGTATTTTTGTATGACACTTGTTTTCAGAATGGCGGTTATAAAATCATTTGAGTTTTGTGTGCTATATCTACAAAACTGTGTACTCTATTTTAACTTAACTTTGTAGACTCCCAGTATTTGCTCATATAATGTGCTGATACCTACATAATTTTTTGTCTTCCATTTATGAAGATAGTTACATGAAATTCATGGTGGTTTAAAGCTATATCTCGAGGACCAATCAACCGATTCCCACCAAACGTTACTCTTAAATAGTGCCACATTATGTTATGTAAACTGATGTGTTTGGGGTGGGGCAGTTTTTTATAATACAAGCAACTAATGTATTTTTTCTATTAAAAATTTACAAAAAAAAAAACTAATTTTGAACACTAGCAGTATTTATTAGATGCACCAATTATGCATACAGAAATACAATTTTTTCCAATCTAGTTGCAAAATAATGCTAGTTGAAAAAATCGAACATTTGCCATATATCTGGAACAATTTGCCTAATTTTCATCAAGTTGTGGACACCATAAATGCTACAGAAGGCCATGTAAACTTTCACAATTTAAGTGGGTCAGTCAACGATGTTCAAAATAGTGGCTTCATAACGAAATAAGGTAACCAAATTCAAACAACGTTTGTATGTTGGCCGTGCATATTAGAAGCATCGTACACATACGCTTTTTCTGACAGTTTTGTAAGATAGCACGAAATAAGAAAATAAAGTTTTTATGACATATCTCAGAGGCAAATCACCCAATCTCCACCGAATCTTCACACAAATAGCCTTACGGTAGGCCGTGTAAACTTGCAAGTTTTAAATGGCTCAGTCAGTTATTTTCAATATGTCTGCCCTGTAAATATGTTAGGTTTATCTTTTGAAACATTAAACTGATTAAATCAGAAGTTGATACTTTGAATCCGACCTCCGTAATTCAGTTGATTGCAAACTAGCTTATTGTATGAAGTGTTCTGTGTTCAAGTCTCGGTTAAGGCACTTGTGTGTGTTTGCAGTTATCTCACTACTGTTGCATAAGTTCCTAGTTTCATTTGTAATGATATTTATTTCAAAGAAAGGTCAAGTCCTGCCTTCCAACTAAGTTTTTAAGAACTTATTAAAAAATTAATTGCACCCATGTTTTTCATTATTTATATCAGTAACTTCTGGTTTTTCTATATTCCATACCGCATACTTACGTTACGTATAACCTTATATGTGGTACTTATACTGAGTAAGTAACCTTACCAGGACAAAGCACCAACAGAACCACTAATTTTACGTAACACGCGGCCTTGTGGCGAAAAAGATAATAGGCCTACACTTTCTGTCTCGCAATCTTGCTGAACTGCACTCTGATTTCAATAAGTGATAACAGTCAGTGAAATGCCATTCAATGAACGTCAGTTGATAAGCTTCTACTGATTGGTGGATCAATCAAATGGAATGGGAACCAGTGACTCATGCTAGTGGAACCCTCGACATTGAGCGGGAATCCCCTGCAGAGCAGTGAAACGCAGCCGTCGTAATAATCAGATAACTGGCGCGGATTACCGGTCGAGACATTCTCACGGGAGCTCACTTGTACGACTCTGCTTCCACTGTATCAGGTGTGTGGTGTTCCTTGCACGAGAATTTCCTGTATTAAGTAAGAAACAAGCTTGTCCCCTGGCGCGGTTTGTGCATACGAGTGTCAGGTGAGACAGCTGATGCTGGGAGCACTAGGAGAAAACCCCGACGTGCATCTGCTTTACGGCAAACCGTTTTTGCGACAGGCTCGAATCTAAACAATTCGGAAAATTCAGTTTTTGTCGTTGGTTTTGTACGACAATATAAATAATACCTACGGCCGGTTCGAACTTAATCAGAATGGCATTAATTTGAGTTTAAAATTAAGCACAATACGTCTTTTCCAAGTTAACGTCTTCCACCAATTGATCAGACAAGCTATGCGCGAATTTTACTTAACATTGGAGAAATTTCTCCCGACACCAAAACTTTTACTTGTTAACCTCTATCAGTACGGTGGACCTAGAGACACCACTTTATCAAACTACGAACAGTTAAGTGACTAAGTTTTATAGTAAAACTACTGATGAATAACAAAAATTTTGGTGAATATTTGAACACTGCTCACGCAGATTAACCGTACGTCTATACACAATTATAGCTCGTTCATGTTGAAGAGAATGAAAATTAAAAGAATACGTACTCTGNTATACACAATTATAGCTCGTTCATGTTGAAGAGAATGAAAATTAAAAGAATACGTACTCTGTGTAGAGTTCATAAGCGCTCAACTCACGACGAGTTAGCTACTAGTAATGTTTAAATGACGATCCGTACCTACTACTGGATGCCAACTAACGTAACTTGGTAAATCAAATACTTTATAAATGCGTTAAATGTATGTTTTTCATCGGGATGTGTTGAGGTAAGGTGGACACGTTATCCATTTACGGTTAGGAGGTGCGTGTGCATATCCTGAATCTGGAGTTTTTATGCACATTCCTTTAACATAAAAAAAACATGTACATACTTGCACTGAGGTATCTTAACATTTTTCAACACATCGAGCCTATTATTTAAATTTTTATTTTGTTCCAGGTAACTGGATTATAATTGTATGTACACGTGGTAAATATGATTTAACATTGTTCAGAAGTTCATCAAGTGGGTTTTACCTCATCAGTAACTTTATGATGAACCTTGTAGTCCATTCGCTGTTTCTTCTCACTTTTCTAATCAAACTTTAAAAATATCACCCCATGTATCATATGCTTGATTGTTTCTTAAATATTTAATTTATCACAAGCGTTTTATACTTGTGTTAACATAAACGTACTTATCTTTGGTTATATTGAAATTTTAATTATATATTATCTATAAATAATGTATTATATTTCATTTATAGCTCATATGATTAAAAGTGGAGAGAAAATAGTTGTGCTGAAATGCTTAGTAAGAAACAGTTATTATGCAAAATATAATTAAAGTGATTGCACATAAAAACGGTTCGTTGTCACTTCAGCGTTATTTTTTTGACTCGGTTAAGCTTTGTTTGCATGAGGTGGAGGAATACCCTGAAGTATAACTTTAGCAGGGCTTCAGAAAAGTTGGAAGTAACCGTGNTTTGCATGAGGTGGAGGAATACCCTGAAGTATAACTTTAGCAGGGCTTCAGAAAAGTTGGAAGTAACCGTGAATGTGCCAAAGTCACGTATGTGCTACTATACGCTATTCACTGTAAAGTGAGCACTTCTAAGTCCTCTCATTTGGAATAACAGTCAATATTTTAGCCTGAGATGTTAACTTTACAGTGTGGTAAAATAAACACACTGTNCCCTCTCATTTGGAATAACAGTCAATATTTTAGCCTGAGATGTTAACTTTACAGTGTGGTAAAATAAACACACTGTGTTTATTATTTAAATTGCGGTATTTATTTAAAGGGTGGTGTAAGTATAAAAACATGGCTGAAAGTAAAACGTAACTAGGGCTTTAAAAGTGGCCACTTTACGGTGAACAGCGTATAGTTGTATGACTACCACAGTGCGTACTCTTGTCTGAGGCAATGTTTCCAGGCCGGGTATCACAGCCGTATAATGGCGAGCAATGTTGAAGAGCTGGAGGGCGGACAGTGCCCTGGAGACTCCAGCCGCGCTGCTGGAGGCACCTCCAGCAACGCGGCTGGAGNCGTATAATGGCGAGCAATGTTGAAGAGCTGGAGGGCGGACAGTGCCCTGGAGACTCCAGCCGCTCTGCTGGAGGCACCTCCAGCAACGCGGCTGGAGCCTCCAGGGGCCTCCCCGGTTGTGATTTACTGGCGACTGCGAGGGCTGCCGCCGTTGTGGCCCTGCACAGGGGTCAATACTCGGCATTGCTCGCTAACACGCCGCCAGGCCTCACGCGCGTCCTTCGTCGCTAGTTGGCCACTTCTGGTAGCTGTGCTTGCTCATGACTGTCCACTCACGATCACTTCCTACGTTCCTCAAGTCCTGCTATAGTTCTACTTCCAGGATATTCCTCCGCCACTAAGACTAGACAAACACACCAAGGGAAAACGCACCACATTCATGCACACTCACTTGAATAATAACTATTTATTACTAGGCATTACCAACACACCTGTTTTCCAACTCTTTTTATTCATATTAAATATCAAATATATATTTTAATTTATAGTAAATATGTTAGTAAACATTCAATTCAATGAACTATAAGATACCTTTACGTTAACGGAAGTATAAAACGATTATGACTCATGACACATTTAGGAAAGAACCAAGCCCGTTAAACATGTGGTGATTTTTCAAAAATTTGATTCAAAAAGTGTAAATAAACCACGAATAGAATTCTCACGATATGTTTTTGAATAGCATTTCGAAATTCAAACCACATCATGTATGGACTAATATAAACAAAAATTTATTTTAGCAAAATTTTTGGAAAACCCGTCAAGTATTTTTTATTTTAATATGAAGTCGGGCATAACAACGCCGGGTGCCCGCAACCACACGCACCTGCATGTACAACAAGTTGCATATCTCGAAGGCAAACGGAATCATATCTACTTCATTGGAAACTTATTCTCGCATGTAGACGATCGCGCCAGTTCCGTTCGCCTTCGAGATATGCAACTTGTTGCTTTTCTCGCAGGTGCGTTAAACTGCGGACTCTCGCCATTGTTATGCCTATCTTCTAATTTAAATAAAAAATACCAAATAAATTTCCCGAACATTTTGTTATTAGGAATTTTTGTTTATGTTAGTCCATAAATACTGTGGTTTGAATGTCGACATGTTAATAAAAACACGTTTTATATACTTTTCTTATAATTTAGTATCCTTCCGCTAAATGAACGATTAACATTGCTGTGGGCCGTATCATTTTATTCACTCTTCGTCCAAGTGGAAATGATGGAAATAATATGTGAATTCATGCTCCTATGTGTATAAAGTAAACAGTGACTACGGTAGCTATAAATGTTCATGTTACATTTCCAAAACACTGTCAATCCCTAGAACTATTTCCATTGCTTCTCTGTGAGTTTAACTTAAGCCCGCGTGCCAGAGTATACGAATTTATGGGCAGTGATGTTTCTCAGAGATTGGTCACTCTACCGTCAACAGCCTTTACTAAGAGGAGCCTTAGTACACGGTCAAGGTCACGTCTCGCCACAATGAAGCAACGCGACAGGCCCTGCCAGACTGTGTGCTATGCATTCCTGGGAAGCTAACTCTTTCTCACGAACTGTATCTGCAAGAGTAAGATATTGTTACACACGATGTAGTCAGGTCTTGTAATTTCCTCCTTTCCCTCAAGTGAATTACGCCGTAAAGCCATAAAAGAGCTATTCTAAAAAATATATTCGCAAATTTTTTTTTCTTTGCATATATTAAATGGGATGAAGTAAAAACTGGCGGTTGTGAATGATTGTATTTTTTTCCTTTACCGGAAATAAAGTCATATTCTCAGAACATTAATTTACTGACACTTGTACCCGCAAGCGCTGGTTTTGCAGCTAAAGTTTCACTATGGAACCCCGCGACAACCACCCGTATTAACTGTACTGGACACCAAAAAAATTCATTATTTTATATTTGTATGGTACAACCTACTTGCCGACATTACATAAAAATTCCATTTTCTCGCATAGAAATATTAGACAGAAGTTTTTCTGTTAATGACATTTAAAATTTACAATTTTTTTTTGTCTTGGGACCCACGAATAGCAAAATATAACTCACAAATCAGGTATATTCTACACTGCAATAAGATGCTGTGAGTTATTTCAAAACAGTATACCTATATAATCACGCGTTGTAGTATATTAGCAATTTTTAAAAACTGTTACAAAATAAGGATCTTTTTATTTACTTTTTATTTGTATTAGGTAATTTTTTTTAAATAGATCGTTTTAAGCATACCTTAAAATGGAATAAGTCATGATTTTTCAGTAACTCTTGTTAAATGTTTTGAAAATATTTCCATTCCGAAAACACTTAAATTTTGATTTTAACATGCCAAGTCGCAAAAAAAAAAAAAAAAAAACAATTGGATCTAAAATGTTATTATGTAAGGAAATAGTGGGTAACCTACATGTGATATCTACTACGTGAGTTGTGTTTCCCACAAATGTAAAATAATGAACTTTATGGTGAACTGCACCCTTACGCACCGGATTTACATCACACACCGCTGCACGTAGAAAATAACTTTTGAATATTCTCTCTAAGTGGGTTAAAAAAATTAGGCTCTATGGTTTGCCCGCGGTAAAAGGGGGAAAAAATAGCGTTCACTAGCATGAAGTATTTGGTTCGCCACACAATGGCGCCACGAGCACCTAGAAGCGATTAAAGAGTAACATTGAATTGAGCAAAAAAAAAAGTCCGACGCGTTTAAACTATGGTGTAACTTCCTTCCTTCTGTAGCGTTATGTATATTTACAACTCCAAGACAGCGCGCAGAGTCAGATGTAAATTACACGCACACACATCATACCACATACAAATGTGTGAGAGCATATGCTAATTGATTAGCGCCGCTAAGTACGTCACCAACATCCATCCAGTCAGAACTGAGGCCGACAATCCATGGCTCAGTGCTACAGTCAGCTCAAGCCAGAAGTTGGCGAACTGCAGCTGTTGTTAACTCATACCGACATTTTAGTTGGCTCTGACGGGGAATTGTTCCTGTCACGGGAAATTAGCGTGAGGTAAAGGTGGTAACAATGAACATGTCGCTTGGTTGCCATAGGAGATTTCCTGAAGACACTTGGAGTTCTAACGCAAAGAGAATATTTGGTAGAGAGCTCGTGCAAGCTGCGCAGTAATCATTATCCGTGATCCAACATTGGACTGCTTTTTTCCCACTAGCACTACAAAAACCAAAGTCGGTACAATCTGAGATTACAAAGCCGTTAATATAATTAAAACCACTAAGTACTTGGAGATTGAACTCTTTTGCAGCGTGTTTATAATTCACTTTTTTTTTACGTACGTACGTCTGTCGTACGTACGGATATACGAAACAAAAATACACCAGAGACGAGGTACGAAGACATTTCTCAAGACAGCGCGCACATTACATACAAAGACTTTCCCCGAGTTCTCCGGCGTAGCTCAGGACTGCCTTATCGCCAAGTGAGAAACACACAACACAAGTATGGAGACGAGTACTCAACTCTGATACAGACACTGCACTAATGAAGTGCCAGGGCCGCCTCTTGAAGTCCCGTGCTTCCTTCCAGCGGCACAACGAGAACACTTCCATGTAGATGCAATAAGGGCGACCACGACCCATGTAAACATCGCCCTTATCGGTCCCTCGCTGCTGTTTCTAGAATGTGGCCAACGCAGCTCCAGTTACACAGGACATGTAAGTGCTTTGAAATGTTGTCCACACTTCCTTCGAACTAGTTTTAATGCAACAAGATTATAAACTAGGTAGTACAAATATATTGTTATCAGAAAAGAATGGCTCTGTTGAAAATTCACGTGTAAAATAGTAGCAGAGAGAAGAGATTTGGGCTGCTCTTAACATTGATATGAAGTGAGGGGAGAATGGAGCAACCCGGAATGCAAAGGCGGGGAAAACGGGAGATCACCGAGAAAATTCGCCGACCGGCGGCATCGTCCGGCACGATTCCCACATGCGAGAATCCGGGATTGAAGCCGCCGGGAATCGAACCAGGTTCGCCTTGGTGGGAGGCAAGTAGTCTAACCGCTACACCACCGCGGCCCCTCAAACACATTCATCGCTGTTGACCACGTGATTTTGACAGTTGTAGCGGCGATGTGTGAGTCTATGTTGGGTACATGAACAGAATACGAAAATCGGTTAACTAAGGGCCGGCTTCACCAACTGAAATAAAATGTATGGAAAATCGAGATAATTTTATCGAGGTAAAAAGTTAAACTTCGATTTTTATCTAGATAAAGTGTTGCGTGTTTCACCGTGACTTATCCTTCTCCGAGAAAATCGAGGTATATTTAACTCGACTTGGCGACTGCTAGCTGGCACGTACGTTACCAGGCGCTGATTGGCGAACGGAGTTGACATGTTGCTTGATAGTGACGTCATACCGCTAGAGTGTGCGAATGAAGTTCACGGTATAAATGGATGTTTAACTTCTGCATTCTTAAGTTCTCTGTGTAAAGAGTTTTTAAAAGATCCGCCTATGTGGCATTTATCCAAATTATTAAACATGTTGTCTTATGGATTGACCTACGAAAAGAACACACAGATCATACGAGACAGTCGACTACTTTCAAGGCATCTCGCACATTAAAAACACAAGTACTGTGATTCCAACATAACTATAAACGTATATTTGAAAGCGCTGTAGTCTCTATTAATGCATGGGTCAGATGCGTACAAAAGTACCTAAACCTTCCTACACACCTTCCACATAACAAATGGCGGGGTCACAGCTCACAGTTCCGTAGATGCATGCAGCAGGACGAGAACACAGCATGCCAGTTCCAAGACTCGCGCTTAGAGGCGATGGCGCACCTCGTGAACATGGTAGTGTCGCCCTAATCGCTCCCGTAATTCTGAATCTCAAATTCAGAAAAAAACTCCAGGAGAATGTCGCCTACAGTCTCTTTCACGCTGCCAAATTCCCGTTATCAAATGAGTCTGGAAATACACTTGGGAGATAAACTTTTCAAGCATCATGGGCATACAATTTTTTCATGCAAACAAATTTGGCCACATATCGTCAAAAATACTTGAAAATCAGTCGTGGCGTTAAACACTTTTAGTTTCGTTGAGATCACTGTATTTATTATTAAAATTTATTATTATGTAGTAGATCATATGAAAGTCGACATTATGCACGATATTTTCACACCAATCAAACTTTATTTTATCTTACAAGAAATGTTAGCGATGTAATGAGAAGTTAATGCTTTAACGCTTACAGTACAAAAGGATTTTTGCATTTCGTTTCAATGCGTTGTTCGCTATTTTAAAGTTTGTTCGGGTCGGGTCGGCCGACATTACCGGGGGCAGTTCTGACTGANATATCCTTAGAACAAGAGCAGGAGATGTGCACTTCATGTTTACAGCCGGCACCACCTGGACATGGACCCTCAAATTATGGACATAGCTTAATCTCACACTTGCAATTTAGGATGTCAAAGAGCTTGTCT
Organism: Clitarchus hookeri; assembly: GCA_002778355.1. Classification (NCBI taxonomy): domain Eukaryota; kingdom Metazoa; phylum Arthropoda; class Insecta; order Phasmatodea; family Phasmatidae; genus Clitarchus; species Clitarchus hookeri. The sequence continues at coordinate 197,504 of NQII01001446.1, read as the reverse complement.
AATGTTGCTATGAAAGCCTCTTTCACTTCCAGTTTTCCTCTGCCAAGTGATATGTTTTTGGCCTTTTCCCAGTTTTCTTCTATCTTCTTCAGGACTGTGACTCTTGAATTTAAAATTGGCACCACAAAACAACTGTTTGCTCGCTCCCACTGTTCAAGCACTTTTGGATAAATATCCTTTGCAAGAGTGGCTGCTGGGTAATTTGTGACATTCTCTACACTCTGTTCTCTTAGCAGAAGCCCATATCTTAGAACATCACGCAGAGTTCGGAGTTCGGAAGGCAGCATTTCTCTATCAGTTCCAATGAAGTTACTCATGTGAGTGGAAGTTGCCAATCTTGTCTTCCTTTTACTAGCCATGGTTCCGAATTTTCCGATTTTGTAATTGGAAGAAACTATTCGTACCTGGAAAAAGAAAGAAAAGAAAATGTCGATATTTGTATGATATTAATAAAAATTAATAAAAAGACGCTCAGCTGCAAATGAGTATTGCTAGTTTAAACACTTTTACGAGTGGCATAAAATATTTTTCAGATGTCATAGTATAATATAAGTATATTCTTAACCTTAGAGCAGAAGTACAAACAGAAATAATGATAAAAAGGCACTTCTTGAGAGAAGAGAGTTTGCTGCGAATTTTACACGAAACGTGAAAGTATCACGAAATTGAAGTAACTATTTACCAAGCAAAACAATGTAATTGCCAGTTCATGTAAATATATTTGTGAATCGCTAACCAAAATACAACTTTTTGACACCCCTCATTTTTTGAAAAAGGAAATCAAAAAAATCGACACGCCCTACTGCACTAATGAAGTGCCAGGGCCGCCTCTTGAAGTCCCGTGCTTCCTTCCAGCGGCACAATGGGAACACTTCCATGTAGATGCAATAAGGGCGACCACGACCCATGTAAACATCGCCCTTATCGGTCCCTCGCTGCTGTTTCTAGAATGTGGCCAACGCAACTCCAGTTACATAGGACACGTAAGTGCTTTGAAATGTGTTCCAAACTTCCTTGGAGCTAGTTTTAATGCAACTAGATTATAAAATAGGTAGTACAAATATATTGTTGTCAGAAAAGGATGGCTCTGTTGAAAATGCACATGTAAAGTAGTAGCAGAGAGAAGATATTTGGGCGGCTCTTAACATTGAGATTAAGTGAGGGGAGAATGGAGCAACCCCGGAATGCAAAGGCGGGGAAAACGGGAGATCCCCGAGAAAATCCGCCGACCGGCGGCATCGTCCGGCACGATTCCCACATGCGAGAATCCGGGATTGAAGCCGCTGGGAATCGAACCAGGTTCACCTTGGTGGGAGGCAAGTAGTCTAACCGCTACACCACCGCGGCCCCTCAAACACGTTCATCACTGTTGACCACGTGATTTTGACAGTTGCAGCGGCGATGTGTGAGTCTACGTTGGGTACATGAACAGAATACGAAAATCGGTCAACTGAGGGCCGGTTTAAACAACTGAAATAAAATGTATGGAAAATCGAGATAATTTTATCGAGGTAAAAAGTTAAACTTCCATTTTTATCTAGATAAAGTGTTGCGTGTTTCACCGTGACTTATCCTTCTCCGAGAAAATCGAGGTATATTTAACTCGACTTGGCGACTGCTAGCTGGCGTGTACGTTACCAGGCGCTGATTGGCGAACGGAGTTGACATGTTGCTTGACAATGACGTCATGCCGCTAGAGTGTGCGAATTAAGTTCACGGTATAAATGGATGTTTAACTTCTGCATTCTTAAGTTCTATGTGTAAAGAATTCTTAAAAGATCCACCTATGTGGCATTTATCCAAATTATTAAACATGTTGTCTTATGGATTGACCTACGAAAAGAACACACAGATCATACGAGACAGTCGACTACTTTCAAGGCATCTCGCACATTAAAAACACAAGTACTGTGACTCCAACATAACTATAAACGTATATTTGAAAGCGCTGTAGTCTCTATTAATGTATGGGTCAGATGCGTACAAAAGTACCTAAACCTTCCTACACACCTTCCACAAAACAAATGGCGGGGTCACAGCTCACAGTTCCGTAGATGCATGCAGCAGGACGAGAACACAGCATGCCAGTTCCAAGACTCGCGCTTAGAGGAGATGGCGCACCTCGTGAACATGGTAGTGTCGCCCTAATCGCTCCCGTCATTCTGAATCTCAAATTCAGAAAAAAACTCCAGGAGAATGTCGCCTAAAGTCTCTTTCACGCTGCCAAATTCCCGTTATCAAATGAGTCTGGAAATACACTTGGGAGATAAACTTTTCAAGCATCATGGGCATACAATTTTTTCATGCAAACAAATTTGGCCACATCTCGTCAAAAATACTTGAAAATCAGTCGTGGCGTTAAACACGTTTAGTTTCGTTGAGATCACTGTATTTATTATTAAAATTTATTATTATGTAGTAGATCATATGAAAGTCGACATTATGCACGATATTTTCACACCAATCAAACTTTATTTTAACTTACAAGAGATGTTAGCGATGTAATGAGAAGTTGATGCTTTAACGCTTACAGTACAAAAGGATTTTTGCATTTCGCTTCAATGCGTTGTTCGCTATTTTAAAGTTTGTTCGGGTCGGGTCGGCCGACATTACCGGGGGCAGTTCTGACTGANCTTCAATGCGTTGTTCGCTATTTTAAAGTTTGTTCGGGTCGGGTCGGCCGACATTACCGGGGGCAGTTCTGACTGACTGAACCGTCAAACATGCAGAATATTTTAGAACTGGGCATTTAAACAAGACGTCTGATGTACGCTGACGCCATCAAAACTTGTCCAAACAAACGCGACTGCGCAAGTGAAGTTTCTGAAACGTCCCTGCCTCCCGCTGTTCTCTTGACTGACGTTATTGTAACGATGGTTAGGAAAACATTGGTAGCGTGGGGACTTCAGTTTGCTCAAATGGGATAAAACGTTCATAATGCATAAAACTAATTAAGTGGAAAGTTTTTATTAGATAAAGAGAAGGTAAAATCATAAACTTGCAATTTTAATTTTCCGCGATAAGGAGACATTTTGCTCAAGAGAGTAGAGTTTTTTATTTTTCCAAAGTTTGAAATTAATGGTGCATTTGTACTTGTTGGCGTATTTTTCCGGCAAAAAATTCGCAAATTCTAGAACATGAAAANTTTGAAATTAATGGTGCATTTGTACTTGTTGGCGTATTTTTCCGGCAAAAAATTCGCAAATTCTAGAACATGAAAAATTTTTCATTGGCAGCAATGATTTGCCTTTCTTTCTTGTATACATTCTAGCAGTTTATGCTGACCGTTACAAACATTTACGATTGTGAAGTTATATACGCATTTGATTTGAAACTGGTATTGTGGNACAGTTTATGCTGACCGTTACAAACATTTACGATTGTGAAGTTATATACGCATTTGATTTGAAACTGGTATTGTGGGAGACGAACCTGGGATGAGAAGCCAATAAATGTCTCACGTTTAAAAGAGAAGCTGGGCAGTGTATTCCGAGACTGGCATTGAGGAGTGCGTGTTAGCAAATTGTCTCACTAGAGCGGTCAATTTGAGTTCCTCTTCGCTGTTCTAAGAAAAGATAAAGCTGCTTTTATGGTCACTAGATCCAAAACAATCTCCAGTGGTTTCATTTAACGTGTAATGTTATGTACGACTTTCGATACAGAGCAGAATATCATTCAAAAGTGCTTCATAGAACTCACAAAACAGGTTGCCATTTTTTCAATAAAAACGTATCATAACTGCGCTCCGAGTTATAACTTTGATGTTATCTGCCTAGCTTTTTTAAAATCATCAGATGTAAAAACCACATTCGTCACCACATCCACAGAATAATTCTATAACATCGCTAGAATGATAGAAAAATACATCGCCAAAATATTAAACTATTGCGAACTAAATAGGAAACAGTTCTTTTAAATTACCTTTTAAGTAATCAATTTTAATACCATGCACTCTGTTTAGGTTCACATTTTTCCAAACAGTTCTGTACATACAAACGCACTAAATAAATTTATTTGCGATCTAAGTGGTTAGTTCGACATTGCTTTACATTAACAAATCACTCATAATTATTTCTCATTTACTTATAAACAAAAGAAATGTATTGCTTATTTTTGTAGTATTTTAAATGCGCAGCTCATGGGACAATAGCGAATGCAAAAAGAAAAGCTAGAATACTTAATGAGTGTGGGCACCCCTGGAGGTAAGGCTAAGCCTTACTAATGGCGCTGGTAAATTTCTCGCGTGAGAAATGAACAGCGTAATTACCCAGTTGTTTAATGCCGTCTTTCGCGCGAACAGAAACCGCGCTCACCAACAAAATAAACAAAAAAAAACANAAAAACAAAAAAAAAACATACACCATTGTGCTGTTGCCTACAGTATTTTACGACTAGCACGGGGTCAGTTAATATTTTCTAATTATGCCTAACCCACCAAAGTAATTAAATTTTCTTCGTCGGAAAAGCCCGAGGTAAGTCTTGCCGGACGCGCGATATTCCGCACAAAGCCGTGGATTCGACGGAAGGAAATGAGGCTCTGGAATGAAATTTCTTTTACAGCTTCCAGCATTTTTGAAAATATACGCACGTGAAGAGTAATTTTTACGAAAGTGCGCCGTTCGCGCATCGAGAAACGGCGTACGGGACGAAGACGGATTGAAATACTTTCCTTTTTAAAAAAAGACGCCGATAAAAATAAAACAGTATTAACAATTGCCATCCTCACAAACACAAAGCACGTGAGCCGTCTCGTGGAAGACTTCAGATGTTACGTAAAATTAGATATAAGAGCTGAACATATGTTGCCAATTTAATAACGACATTTAAAAATACAGCTTATTTTTTTTAGCAGAACTATATGTTTGGTAGCATATAACAAGAAAAGGATTACTCAAACGAAATAATTAATCACCAGCANTTAAAAATACAGCTTATATTTTTTAGCAGAACTATATGTTTGGTAGCATATAACAAGAAAAGGATTACTCAAACGAAATAATTAACCACCAGCAGGCATCGATCAATATCGAAAAATCGAGACATCGTGATATTATACACTCCTAGGTCGCTGGACGCACAGCCAGGCAGTCCTACATCGTCGCGCACTCACACTCGTACTCGTACTTGTTGAAGTGTCCTTGAACTGCGGTGCACTCGACCACTGGTGGTGCACCAACTGCTATCCCGGCACGGCATGTAGGAGTTAACACCCCGAGATATCGACAGGGTAGCTAAAGAAATACTGCAATGCACTCACAACTCAGTTAAATGGTTAATGATGTCTTTTCAGCCGTTTTTTGGAAATGTTTCATAACCAAAACAGTTATCAATTGGTTCGCAATTTTCCTTCTCTTAGGCATTGTGTGTTTTGTATTATTTTAACTGGTAGGTGTAGAAAAGTAAAAAATTGTATATATATATATATATATATATATATATATAAACTGTTAGAATGAACTCTATGTCTACATAAAACTTCGTTATGCAGTATAAAAAAAATATTCAATTAATTTGTATCACGTGATTTATCTATATTAATTTCAGAAACATCACTGCGACTTGTAAAATAAAATTTGTATTACGAAGACAATATGTTTTCGTCAAAACAAAAAAAAATAAAAAAAATTGCTTGTACATTAATTTTCTAAATAAAATCGGATTGTGTTATAATTTTATTTATCCACAAATATAAAAAATGACTTAGAACATGACTTGACTGCATATCAAATAATGGTGGTTGAGTGGAGTTGAGTTGAGAGATTAGGCGGCTCTTAACAACGAGGTCTTGAGAGCCGATGAGGGTGAAGTGAGGTGCAAGGACGGGGGAGATCCCCGAGAAAACCCGCCGACCAGCGGCATCGTCCGGCACGATTACCACTTGCGAAAATCCACCCGGCCGGGGATTGAAACCGGTTCGCCTTGGTGGAAGAGTATACTGATAAGACTGAAAGCTAATTTGTCTTAGGCTAAAAAATTAATGTTAGTTATAAATATACTAAAATATTTGTACAAGATAATTATAGGGACAACTGAGAGTAACTTGCAACTCACTTGTTTTAAACTTGAAATTAGAAACCTAATGTAACTTGCAACTCACTTCAAGTTTTAAACAAAAACTGCTATGGGGTGCGTGTGGGTTAACCTCGCTCATTCTCACAAAACACCTGCCGACCGATCACACCTTTACAGGAGCGCCAATATGGCAAATTTTTTTCCTTTTCAAAAACAATGTGAGGTAATGATTAACTCCGATTTCAGCTACAAAATCATGTACTGTGGTAATGGAAAATAAGTGTATTTTTAAATAATGACTGTTCGTCTTTGATTAAGGACTTTTGAAATCAATATAATACAAAATTCCCTGCCCCGAACTGCGTATCTTATAATGTAAACACTTTATGAAGTCCAAGTAAAGTTGTCTGCGGTGATGAAACTTTTCTACGTGTCATTAGGTCGTTTGAAGAGTGCAATACTTAAAGTTTTGCAATTTGAAAGTCTTAGTTTTTTTTTATGAGGTCGGGTGAATCATCCACGAACATCATATTACGGCATTCCCCACTTCAGAAAGAAACCGTTAGTACAACTTTTTTTTCTGCATTTCCTGTAAATTTACGTGGGACGAGAAAACCTTTTCAATTTAAGAGAATGGCGAAGCTGCTGTGCATATTTGCATCTGCTGTAGGAAGCGTTTTCTCAAACACGCAACGTCCCACCACAACATTTGCTGTTGGCGCCAGTTCAAAGATTTATGCTTGGTAAGCCGAGGATTTATGTGCGTGGAACTTCAACCCCGAAAACAAGCTCGCAGTAATTACTCTTCAGTTGAAGACGGCTGGATGAACTGCGATTCATTATCTCAAATATCTCCCTAACGATTTTCTACAGGATGGTTCACGAGGAGTTACCGCCACTCACAGGGCCTATTCCTTACATCATTTGGAGCAAGATATCTCATTTACATGTGGGTTATATTCCCAATATTTACAGAGTAATTCAAAACATTTGAAAATTGATGAGTAAAATAATAACCCTTTCAGAAGTAAATACAGTGATGTATTATCAGACCGTATTGTTTACAGTCGAGCATCACAATTGCGTCTAACAAGCTTACAAAAGATGTTCACAAATGTTTCATCTACTTCCATACACTTGGCCGCACGTTTACGAACCACGAATGTTGCTCTACGTAGCTGTACGCGGATGTCTTTGCTTTGTGTAGAGGCATGCATGATACGCGCAAGTAGTTCCTCACGTGTGTGTGCAGTGCTTTGGTAAACAATATCCTTCAGCCATCCCCATACGCAATAATCTAGGCATTTTCAATTTGTTGAATTACTCTGTAAATATTGGGGATAGGGCCCACATGTGTGTGACATATTTAGTTCCAAACGATGTAAGGAACAAGCCCTGTGAGTGGCGGTAACTGCTCGTGAGTCATCCTGTTCGTGCAGACGTTATTTTTTTTTGCATGATGGAGCTTGCGGGACTTTTAAATGTTATCTTCTCAGAAACATAGACTGACAACATAATGGTTCTCGTTAACCGTAAACCCGAAGTTATATATAGTGATCAAAGGAAGATAAATGATGTAACGTTATCTATTTCGCTACAAATGTTTTACGTACTTAGGGCAGCTAACACTGAAAGTGATCAAAACTCTAAACAATTGAGGAAAATATTACATTTTCTCCGATAAATTAGTATGAATTCCTTCAGCGGATGACATTTGTGCGTACTGTAAATGTTTCAATTTCTACATAAAGGTCGAATTTCGTAATCTCCCTGGCCTGCTAGCACGAGATTTGTTACCTTATTTGGCAAAGAAATAGAAAATTACGATACGCAATAATTTTATGTTTTTAAAATATTACAGCATATGTGGCTAAGGCGTTGCCTTCTGAGCAGATTGTTGTATTAAAACCCCATCACAGTCATCATGCCTCCTTACGTGACCTTGAGGCGTTTCACGTTGTTCACTAGGGATTACACTCAGAGTCCTTGGCTGGCGGTTTCACACACATAGTTACGCGGTAACAGTATTTACATAAAGACAAAAGAAGTTAAGATCTGTTCGCGGTTTCTTCACACTTTTTGATTACAAACTTAGAAAAATCGCCCCACGTATGACATGTTTGGTTCCTAAGTGCGTCACGTATGACAAGTGTCTTACACTTCTGTTAACATAAAAAGTATCTTGGTTATGATATAATTAAACTTTTGTTTATATTTATCGATAAAATATAACATTTCATGTATAACTTATATGAACGGAACCAGAGATAAAAAAGGTGTGTTAATAATGTCTTGAAAGATATAATTCTTATGAATGTTGTTATTAAAATGAGTGCGCACGAATGCGGTGCGTTGACCGTTTGACGCAATTTTCCAGACCCTGTTAAGCTTAGTTTGCATGAGGCGGAGGAATATCCTGGAAGTAGTGCTTTAGCAGGCTTCAGAAAAGTTTAAAGTAACCGCGAATCTATAATAGAGGGGCCGTGGTAGTGATTTAGGGAGACGCGAGCCGGCACATGCAGAGTGGCAGAGCAGCGTGCTAACCACTGCTGCACCTGGGTTACTGTGTCAGCGGGCGGGCCGGTGCACGGTCGCAGTAAGGTCTCCGGCAGAACCGGCCGCTGGTAACGGGACCCTGTGACGTCACCTCTCGTCTCAGCCAGCAAAGGCCCGTTGCTGACGCAACTGTCTGTCCGTTGCAGTCGCCGCTCCTCTGCTCACTCTGCACCAGGCCCTCGTAACTCCAGTAGAGAAAACGAAACCTTACCGAAGATACCCGAAGTAGACCCCAAGTCGAGGTTCTACGGTCTTAAAAAATCGGCATTTAAAAAATGTATTACATAGTCAAACTAATTATATACTATATTAACGTAGCATCAATATAAAAAAAACAATCAATCATTTTCTCTCTTTAATATTGTATAAATTCATAATTGATTTGCATATTTTAATTTTGACGATAATAGCATAGACTGCTGTTCAGTTGAGTTAGAAGATGTGGGCGGCTCTCAACAACGAAGTCTTGAGATCCGATGAGGGAGAAATGAGATGAGAACGGAGCAGCGCTGGAATGCAAGGGCGGGGGAAACGGGAGATCCCCGAGAAAACCCGCCGACCAGCGGCATTATCCGGCACGATGTTCACTTGTGAAATTCCGGGAGTGACCCGGACGAGGATTAAATCCAGTTCACCGAGGAGGGAGGCAAGCAGTCTAACCGCTCAGCCACCGCAGCCCCGACTGCATTCTGTTATAGCCCTCCACGTATGTTTATTCTTGTCGCGTGTATTTTCATGAATATACGCATAAAACTGGTTGTAATGTAGTGTTTCACCTTCGCTGTTACAGTTTATATTCGCTCAAATGTATTTGTGATGTGAAATATACGTTGATAAGAGATGCACCAATAATATCGCACCAGAAAATATGGGCCAATCAGAAGTGGTGGCGGGAGCGTTTTACGATATTAGGGAGACACAAGTAATATTTGATTATCCTCTAAAGTGGTGTCGGGATGGTAGACACTAAGGGGTGCCATATTTAACATTATTAATGAATTTTCTCCCTCCCCCTTACTCCGGGTGGTGTGTTGTGGTTGGCTGTTGTATTCCCCTACCCCTCAGGAGCTGTTCTGTGACTGGCCGACTAATTGGTGGGTACCTTTTCGGCGGACAAAGCGACCAAGCGACATTTCAGGGACATTGAAAATTTTTGAGTGTAGGATGAGGAATGAGAGGTTGAGAGGAGAAGAGGGTTCTGGTGTTGGATGTATATTCGGGTCCTCCTTACTTCGAATTCCGTCAAGGGTAATTAATGCATAATTACATTTGTACTGACATAGTCATTGGTTCGAATTCCGTCGAAGGTAATTACAGCATAAATACGTTTGTACAGTCATTGTCCTTGGTTTGTGACACGCCAAAGATAATGAGATGTAATTAAAAGTAATTGTGTTGTGAGTAATTGCATAATAAACAATTACGAGAGTAAGGAGACATACTAAGTACATGTACCGAGAGAGTAATTAGACACTATGTACACATGTTTACCCATTGGCTGCCGAAAAAAAACTGACGAGGGTGGTGAGTTGCTCCTGGGTTCGATCCCCAAAGATATAAAAGTTTAATTACATGTGTTAGTTTAAGCATAATAACATTTGAGCTAGTAATTGTAATTACACAACCAACTTCTATGAGAGTCAGCAACATATATTGAACTCCAACACAAACTATGTGCTTGAATAAAAATAATAATATATCAGAGTAATTGCATGTCGAGAGTAATCACACAAAGATAAAATATGTAGGAGGCAAGTACACATCCGTACAGCTCGGAGGCTGAACGCAGACTGAGTTTGAAACAATAATACCTTTAGATTATAGCCTCCGCCATCTTGGAAGGCATATAAGAGATAAAATTTTCAATTAATGCAGTCTTCGCTAAACATAGTGTTCAAGAGATGTTACCCAAATTCCTATTGTAAAGATCAAGTTTAATTTAAATATGTTGTTAAAATAATAATAGCCATACAATCATGCTATTATCATGCCAGAATACTTTAATAACCAAGTACAAAATTCCGCGAAGTCCACGAGTAGATAGAGGGGGCATGCCATTGCTGCCGAGCGAGAGTGTTTGGATTTTTGGCCGCCAGGCGCACTGAGATCGTGGCGGGAGACCTCAGTCGACAGGCAGGTGCGGAAGAGAAAACACACACGCTCTCTCTGAGGGGGAGGGGTTGACAACTCTGAGGAAGTTGGAGGGGGCGAGCGTGATTCCACTGTATGCCGACAGGCGCGCGGAGATCGCGGCGGGAGACAGTCTTCCTTCGCCCTTGGAAGAGGAAACATGTACGCTCTCCGAGGAGGTGAGGGGTGCCACACATCCCGTCGTGTATCGATCGCCCGCATGCCGGCGACCACGTAGTTCCATATATTGTCGATGGGCGCGCTGAGAACGTGGCGGGTGACCCCAGCCTGCCTTGACCCTCGCAAGGGAAAACATGTACGCTCTCTGAAGGGGGAGGGGTTTGCATCCCTTCCTGTATCGATCGCTTGCCGGGCGACCGTAGGGACTACTTTGCCCCATCATCTCTCTCAAAGGATGGTTTGAATGGAGGTCGGTTAACAATTGCATGTCTTTGAGCGCAGTTGTGTGTGTGTTTGTGTATGTGTAAGTGCATGTGTATGCATGTTTGTGTGTGTGCAACTGTGTGTAAGCCGGACGATGCCGCTGGTCTGCGAGTTTTCTCGGTGATCTCCCGTTTCCCCCGCCCTTGCATTCCGGCGCTGCTCCATTCCCATCTCGCTTCGCCCGCATCGGATCGTTGTTAAGAGCAGCTCAAACCTCTCGACCCTGTGTGTTCGGTTGAGGGATATGACAGCTTCTCACGGCAGGTCTCGTATCCTGTACGTCAGATGTATTCCAGTTGAAAGGTCGCAAGCGTGACAACTTTGTGAAGGTTGTCTGTCCCCCTGGCTGGCGACTGTGGCCAAGGACACAATACGAAAGGGAAAGTGTCGGGGTGAAAGGCGCTTGCAAAGCGACGGAGAGTGGGAAACACCTAGTATTTGAGTGAGAGCACTTACTAACGAAAGGCTCTTTATCAGTCACCGATAACGGAATCTTTAAGGTCCTGAGTTGGAACCTACAACAACTGTCATTATCGTCTTGATAGCTGAACCACGCGACCGATTGTAAGTGCATGCAAAGGGAGCACATTTATCAGCATATACGTATAGTCTAACCACGGTATCTTCACACTTTTTGAATCAAACCTATGAAAAATCACTCCATGTAGGACTATATGGTTGTTTCCTAAATACGTCATGTATCACGACAAGCATTCTGTAANCTATGAAAAATCACTCCATGTAGGACTATATGGTTGTTTCCTAAATACGTCATGTATCACGACAAGCATTCTGTAACTGTTTTAACGTAAAGTGTAATGTATTGTTCCATTAAGCTTTTTCTTGTATTTATTTATAAGTTATAATATTTTAATTATAATTAAATAGAATATAACCCGGGAGAAAATAGACGTGTTGGTAATGACTAGTAAAAATATATTTATGTAAGAGTGCACACGATTGCGGTGCGTTGTCTGTTTGGTGTANCTATGAAAAATCACTCCATGTAGGACTATATGGTTGTTTCCTAAATACGTCATGTATCACGACAAGCATTCTGTAATTGTTTTAACGTAAAGTGTAATGTATTGTTCCATTAAGCTTTTTCTTGTATTTATTTATAAGTTATAATATTTTAATTATAATTAAATAGAATATAACCCGGGAGAAAATAGGCGTGTTGGTAATGACTAGTAAAAATATATTTATGTAAGAGTGCACACGATTGCGGTGCGTTGTCTGTTTGGTGTANGCGTGTTGGTAATGACTAGTAAAAATATATTTATGTAAGAGTGCACACGATTGCGGTGCGTTGTCTGTTTGGTGTAATTTTGTAGACCTGGTTAAGCTTTACTTGCACAACGCGGAGGAATATCATGGAAGTAGAACTTCCGCAGGGCTTCAGAAAAGTTAAAAAAGTAACCGTGAATGGACTATAAGTTGAAAATTCAATTGGCGTGGTAAAAAAATGCACGTTGATAAAAGTATTACATTTACACTGTATTCACACTGGCGTAGCAATGCATAATGAGCTGCCCAACCATAATCATCAGTTCAGCCTCTTTATAATAAGAGCCACGGTGGTGAAGCAGTCAGAATACTCGCATCTCACCAATAAAGGTCAACCGGATTTGATTATTCTATATTCGTATTTGGGAAACGTGGCGGACGTTGGCATTGGCCAGCAGGTTTTCTCGGGGGTCTCCCATTTCCCCCTCCCTCTCATTCCGGCGCTGCTCTATGCTCACCCTAATCACACCCATCGGCTCTCAAGACCTCGCTATTAAGAGCCGCCCAAATCTCTTCACTCACTCACTCGTATTATTTCCAACGAAACGCAGCATCTGTGCCTGGCGTTCTAAAACTCTCAGCTGACATCCATGCCATGGCGGTTTGTGACTGTGCAACTTCGTGTTCTGCTATATCTTCAAAAGCGCTAACGGCTACAAAGGCCTGCCCATGACTTCATATCGCCCACACGAAGACTCTCAACTGGCATGTTTCGTATTGGCTTTTCGCGATTAACTGAGGAATTTTAAAATCGACCTTCGATAAATGTCACTGTCCCTACCAAAAAACTGTTTAACGGGTACAATGTCTGAGGTTGCACGCGGTAAGGTTGGTACTGGCGGAGGGAAAATAGTTCCATGACTTAAGTTGATATTAGAAGTGTTAGGCAAACATCTGCGAAAACTGAAATTATTTTGATTTCTGTTTTTTTTAATGCATGTAAGTGTAAGACTCAACAAATCGATAAAATATTTTCTTTCCTAATATAATCACACTTTCACTTGACCGATGCAAAAATTAAGCGACCAAGCTGGTGGGAATATAATTTTACATATGACGAAAGAATACACATTGTGCATGCAAGTAGTTAGTTCATAATGAAGGCTTTCAGAAGTACTCAGTTTACCTTGAATAGCTTAAGCCTAGATATAACTGCGGAAACTTCCGTTATAGCTGTTATTACTTCCAGAGAATTAACACTGAAGACGGAAAGATATCCTGGAACCCAGTCTTCGGAGGTGAAATATCCTTTAAAGACTATTTGTAAACACACAGCATTCAGACACTTTGAGAAATTTTTGAGTAAAAAGCTTCTTCCTGATGCTTTGCTCGCCGTTTTGGCGGCGTGGGTAGGAGGCAGTCCTTTATTGTAGCGTGTGAATTGCCCTCCGGTTAGCACATTGACATAACGCGGAACTGCTGTATCCAACAGCTAAATAAACATAACACGTTTTTACGGTATGGACGTTACTTTAGTAAGTGTGGTTCGTGGTTAAATGGAAATTTTGAAATCAGTTCAAAACCAGTTCTTGCTNTGAGTAAAAAGCTTCTTCCTGATGCTTTGCTCGCCGTTTTGGCGGCGTGGGTAGGAGGCAGTCCTTTATTGTAGCGCGTGAATTGCCCTCCGGTTAGCACATTGACATAACGTGGAACTGCTGTATCCAACAGCTAAATAAACATAACATGTTTTTACGATATGGACGTTACTTTAGTAAGTGTGGTTCGTGGTTAAATGGAAATTTTGAAATCAGTTCAAAACCAGTTCTTGCTGCTTTTAGCATTCATTTTAACGGACGCACGGGTCAACATGCTTCCAGTAATGTTGCCGAGAAATAGTTCCATTATGTAACGTCTTTTCAATGACGCAATGTTTAAAATAATTGGAAAAACTAAACCATATATTACTTAGATCACTTTATGCTTATGCCAGAAAGGACTGGAATATTGGTAACGTATTTTTATTCGTAACAATGTCACAACAATAAAATAACTAGGCCCACATAGTTAATTTCCTCATACAGCGGAGGGATACAAAAATGATGGTAAAACACATCTCATGAAAGGCTTACGAAAGCGCTCAAATGCGAACAGCACACAGACACGCTAGTGGCCGTTGACATCCACATATCACTCAATATTAATATTTCTGTAAAAGGAACCAAGTTATCGACACATTTTCCTCGCGTTTTGAGAGTTAGTTTCGAGGTGCGACACTACGTGCCTCCGATGTCAATACATTTTGCTCGTGGCTCCATCGTGCGACGAATCAACGGACTTGACATTGCCCTTGCTCTATCTTGGTGATGTAAAAAGAGGTCTACACAATTCAAAACAACTTAAGGTTCCCGTCTACCTATACACTTTGTCCGCGCTTGAGACCGAGAAGAGCGGAGGCGATAAGGGCGACTTTCCCTCGCCGCTGAACTGGCGTGAACTGTTCTCGTCGTACTGCGCGCACCTGTGGGTCTTTCAGTGGCGGTCCTATTCTTTTATTGATGAAAATTATGTAGGAAGGTTCAATACAAGGCGCTCGAGTAGTTTTGTATGCATCTGACGCGTATACTTTTGACATAAAGAGCTTTGAAAAAGCAGTTTTTAGCCATTTTGGAGTACTGTGAAATGGTGTTTCTAATGTTCGTGACGTTTTGAAAGCACTCAGTCAGTAACTCTCGCCTGGAGTGTGTGCTCTTTTCGTATATCAGCATATTGGACGCACTCTTAATAGTTTCGTTAAAAACGTGTATTTAAGATGCACTGTGACGCAGTTCTAGCGCCCAGTAGGCGGGAGACCTAGGTGGCAAGCAGTTTTATTTGGCAGCAAGGTGTCACCTAATAAAAATTAAGTATACACGACAGCAATTATTTATAGGTTGCTGTTCTCTGTCCTTAAGTTTTAATTTGTGTAAAGCTCTTAAGTGCGGCTAAGATACACCAGGGGGAAGGGGGGAGAAGGTGCGATTGTTGATAGCAAAATATTATACAACTACTTTGCATCGGGATACAAACCCTGCTTCAAACATGCAAAAAAAAATTTTTTTTAGGCTTTGTCGCTTTTGTAGTATTTCTTATTTTCAATGGTTATGTAATCATGCAGACGGGAAAAAAACGTTAACTTTCTCGAGTCGTGCCACAATGCGGAAAGTAGCACGCATGCGTAAAAGCAACCAACTTCTTTCAACAGGTAACTCTTCCGTGTAAGTGTAGTCTTACAGCTAATGAAAAATGTAGTATTTTGTCTTTCGTCCTAACTTTGGCGAACAGCGTTGCTATAGAATTCGTAGACTGGGTTATTTTTGGTATCAACTACATTACATTATTCCTAGAAAGAAGCCAGCCAGGCGAAAAAAAAGTAGGTAAATAGCAAGGGAAGGAAGCACTGTATGCAAGGATTGTATCCGAATATTCACTTGCGACTTGCGATATATGAATACGGAATTGTTTTTCGTAACGTATCTTAGCTTAAATACTTACGTTACATGAGCTCTCAGAACGTTAAAGTATTTATAGGAAAACTTCTGGGGGGTTTACAATAACGAAATTACATGGAGCGGACAAACCTAATATAACACATGAAACACGCCACTATCACTTTCAGCCAGTAAAAACTACGCCATGTCACTTATTTTAATAAGTTGCATATTTAAACTGCTACTGATTGTTGAAGTAATTCTACTGACAATCAGATAGTGGAGCAGCGGATTTTGTATTAGTTATTATCAATTANGCTACTGATTGTTGAAGTAATTCTACTGACAATCAGATAGTGGAGCAGCGGATTTTGTATTAGTTATTATCAATTACTGTTACCCAAGTTAAATTCAGTCACAAATAACATATCGCATTTTTATGATTACAACTTCAACAATTTATTTTTGTTTTGCTCTGAAATATCTTAAAGTTTCAAAGTTTGCAACGTTATTTATTATTAATACATTTATAATTGTTGTGAAAGACAAACCAGCAATTGTAAATAATTATGTTAAATACGAGGTCCCGTGTTACGTATCAATATATTACTGAACTAATTACCAGTATTTTAGACCGTGAATTTGCCCTGGAAGCGAATTTTTTGCTTACAATGCGTTTTTACCGCTTAGACAAAAAATACGCCTTTACGTGAATTGTTATTTTATAAGCGAGGGAAGCTGTGATACTACAGCGTTTTACCGCTAGATTGTAAATTCCTGCGTTAAAGTATTTTATTGAGGAAACTTCTTTGTTTTAATTGTATNGCGAGGGAAGCTGTGATACTACAGCGTTTTACCGCTAGATTGTAAATTCCTGCGTTAAAGTATTTTATTGAGGAAACTTCTTTGTTTTAATTGTATTCGCCAACACGCCGTGTGCAGGTTCCCAGTGTTCCCTTCCTTACACGTGCTTCCAATGCAGACGACGTCGCACTGAACTATGGGAGGAAACTCGCAGACGAGGAAGGCCGTGAACTACGCAGCTTCTTTAATCTCATTGGCTGGCGCTATGTTCAGAGTTTACAAACTCTTCGCGCAGTAAAGTTAATTGTGCATCGCCGCGTCTGAGGCCGGTCTGCGCTCGCAATTCCCTTCAGAGTAAATCAACGCACCGANCCGCGTCTGAGGCCGGTCTGCGCTCGCAATTCCCTTCAGAGTAAATCAACGCACCGAGAAGCACTCGGGAAATCGAACACGTCTAAGACTGGGATAACAGGTACAAATCTAATCACTTGAAAAACCTCACACTTGTGCTTGGGGAACTGTGATTAATGGACTAGTTTACAGAAGACCCGGCGTACACAACTGTAGACATGACGTACAAGGGTGTTATTATTGTCCGGTACTATTCACTGCAATGCTCAGTACCCAATGACCTTCAGTGTAGGTAAGTGAATCGTAAACCATTCTACTGTTATAGGTTATGAATGCTTCGTTTTACTATGATCGTACGCCAGTGGCGTGTGGCGAAGTGTTGCAAGGTAAGCTGGTGCTTNGGTTATGAATGCTTCGTTTTACTATGATCGTACGCCAGTGGCGTGTGGCGAAGTGTTGCAAGGTAAGCTGGTGCTTACTCAGTGCTGTACACACTCGGCGCACGCAGCATAAACCAGTAACCCGAGAGAAGCCGGAAGAAACTGAATGTACTGCGGCCACTTACGAGAGAGCGGCGAGGCAGCCANGAAACCAGTAACCCGAGAGAAGCCGGAAGAAACTGAATGTACTGCGGCCACTTACGAGAGAGCGGCGAGGCAGCCATTATACACGTGCTGTGACGTCGACTGCACTACTGCGTTGAAGTGGCCGATGCGTAAACTAGCAAGCTATTAGGTATAGCACTGAGCTAAACACAGCTTACCTTGCAACAGTTCACCACACGCCGCTACCGTACACAAAGCCTATAAGTCTAGCATGGTCTTAAATATTTTCGCGAAATACACCTGCCCCTACCTATAGATCGTTGTTTCTTATAACGAAATAATTACACTGTCGCCAAAAGTACAGCACTGATCCAAATATTTCTTGTTAGTAACACCAGAAAAAAAANTAACGAAATAATTACACTGTCGCCAAAAGTACAGCACTGATCCAAATATTTCTTGTTAGTAACACCAGAAAAAAAAGTTAAAGTGAGTGTTAAAGTGTTAGCGCCAGCTGGTGGTTTTCTATTCCCTTTTCGCGAGAACAGAATTCGTCATATATTTTGCCACGAAATTTGTAGGTGTAATTTCACAATTTACAAAAAAATTACTCGAGATTTAAAATAGGTAGTGGAAATTACGGCTTATTATTTCGATCGTGAATAGAGGATACAGGGAAGAAGTGAGACAGAGGAGGAGCATCTGCGGAATAAAGAGGCAGGAAAGGGCAGTAGGGAAGAAAGCTCACTCGCCAGTGGCAATATCCGCCATGTTCACATCATGTAAAAGTCTGTGGTGAGGGAACCCCGACTTTGTTAACCCTTTCATTTCCAATATTTCTGGTGTTACAAACAAGAAAGTTTTTTATGCATGCTGTACTTAAGTTGGTACATAATACGTTTCATTGATATATCAATAAGCTGCAGGCGTTGTGTTCACCTCTAGCCGCCTCTAGCCGCCTCTAGGCGCCTCCAGGAAGCGTGACAGTAATGGAGACAGTAGCAGGCCACGATAATGATTATGTGGTTTACCACTACCTTCCGCAGTATGGCGGTGAGCCAGATGCACTTCATTTTGCCTATGTTCATTTAGCTTCAATAATTTTCAAAATAGTAGTTCGCCCCAGTCCCTTGGCTTTAAGGCATCTGCCCTAACATATCTTGGCTTAAAATTCCTTAGCCCGGAGACACTTGATTTAATTTTTTTTCGCCTAATGTCACTTTGCCTAAAGTACCTTGCAGCAAGGTCATTTTTGAAGTCAATTGGCCAAAACATTTTTGGTCATTAGTCACTTAGAATTATTTTGCCTATAGTTAGTTAAGCCACACAGGCTATAAACATTTGGCATAAAGCCACTTCGCCTAAATTTATTTGAGCTAATGTCACTTGGCCTAATTTTACTTAACATAAAATAAATTAGTATTAAGTAATTTGGCCTAACTTTAGGCCAAATATTATGAGACCAAATGGCGGATGCCATGTGGTGAACCAGGGCCACCATCCCCTTGAACAATTCCTTAGAAAGGTCGTGACAGAGGACTGAAACTTGGACCATACGGTTGAAAGGCAACAACGCAACTCACAGCTTCACGGAGCCACTCTTACTATTACTTTTAATTAAGCAATACAACGTAAGTGGTTCCATGTCCGGATACACGATAACTTCGTGGTCGAGCCCACTTTCCCGTAGCGGCGATTCGAGTAACTTACAGTAGCCATCGCCCCATCTCTTCTTTCACCCTCCCCCCTTCCCTTTATATTAACAACCCACCCTCAGCGACACGCCACAGCGAAGCATGTATGTGACCCTCTGAGAAAGAGAAGGAGCAATACTTGACTAGCAGCACGATGGCATCACGAGCAACCGGTGAGGAATGCAGAGCTACCTTGTTTCACGAAACTACACTCTCTCCATGGTAGAGTGAGCACTTTTGTAAGCCCTGCTCAGGATCTACTTCTCCGGCAATGTTGTATTCTTCCGCCTTGCGTGATATGAATGCTGGAGTGGACCCACTTACGTTATTCACGCGTCAATTAAGTGTGAGAGTGAAACTGTCAGAAACGTAATTATGTTACTGATGTGTCAATTATTACTGTTGCGTGCGCGAAACACGCAGAAACTAAGTGCCGTCAGTTCAAGCATTGTTCATAAGACATGAAGGTACGGAACTTCTTTCAATTACTTACTGTGAACCGCGTTGGCTGAGCCTGCTCGCCTCCCACCAAGGCGAACCGCGTTCAAACCCCGGCCGGCTCACTCCCGGATTTTCGCATGTNGCGTTCAAACCCCGGCCGGCTCACTCCCGGATTTTCGCATGTGGGAATCGTGCTGGATGAAGCCGCTGGTCAGCTGGTTTTCTCGGTGATCTCCCGTTTCTCCGCTGCTCCTTACTAACCTCAATCACCCTCATCGGCTCTCGAAGAATTCGCTTTTAAGAGACGCCCAAATCTCTTCACTCACTCACTCTTTACGATAAAATACATGCAGATAAAGACCAGCGAGTGTTTGACCTCACAACAGCTGAGTTAACTGCGAACAGCTTACATCTCCATAAAGAGTGGAGGCAATTCCTAGTGGCTTCTTTCCTTCTCTTGTATTATTAGCAACAATTGGGAAGTTTTGCGAATTCATTTAAGAACAAGTTAGACTTCCAACACATGTACATTTCTGTTATGTTTGCAATTGGATCACAGTTTATTAGACACGCCCAGGTGAACTCTGAGTGAATAACATACCTAGAGAAGTAAAAACACCGCATCCCTTGCCACCTGGTCTGAGGTGTAACTGAGTACACACTCTGGCAGCAGCCAATGAACAGAAAGCTGACGATAGAAAATACATAGGGCAATGGAGTGTAGCCTAAGA
This sequence comes from Clitarchus hookeri, assembly GCA_002778355.1. NCBI lineage: Eukaryota > Metazoa > Arthropoda > Insecta > Phasmatodea > Phasmatidae > Clitarchus > Clitarchus hookeri. The sequence goes on along the minus strand of NQII01001446.1, from coordinate 177,099 downwards.
GTAGTTTCGAACGCGAAGTATAATTACACCCAATACCTGATAACACAACTTTGGTTACTTGGTAGGCATACTGAAAACTACTTTTTTTTAAAGTGAACCATGTGGCACTTTTTTTTAGCACTACTCCCGCTGTAAAACCATAAACAAATGCCCGTTACATTAGTACCACATAATTAAAAAAATGCAAGTTCAATTAACGATAAGGAATAATAAAGAATCATGATTGCATGCATGCTTTCACACAATTCACTATAGGTTGTTCACGGTAAAGTAAGCACTTTCAAGGTCCTAGTTACTTTTTCCTCTCAGCCATATTTTATGCTTTAATAATCTTTTTGAATGAATATTAGCATGTAAGTAATAAACACAGTGTGCATATTTCACCGCACTCGTAAGTTAACGTCTTAAGGCTAAAATGTAAATTGTATTGACTATAATTCCAAATGAGAGGGCTTTCAAAAGTTCTCACTTTACCGTGAATAGCCTCTAGCTTAGTTAAATTGGTTTCAGCTTCGCCATGCAAAGTAAACACAGTGTTCGGTGTTGTGATGTTAAAGTGGCAATGTTCAACACGCCCGCACGTGTAGCCAGAGCTGTTTCGCTTGTTTGAGCAAGACACGCAAGGGGGACATGAAAACTGTAACGCAACATGTGTTCGTCTTTTTGCCGAACATATAATTTATTTTGATTTATTAGAGGTTTTACGAGTCCAATTATCATTTAATGACCGCGGTGTTGTGAATGTGAAGAGTTAACCCTTTATAAATATGAATATTTTTTAAATTGTTGGAAGATTTGTTCACTGTCTAAATTATAACTATAATTTAAACCTTTGAGTTAAATATTTGAAAGTACTCACGATACGAGAAACCCGTATTTACTTATTTCGCCTCTATGTAAAATACTGAACTAACGTGCTGTGTTAACAGTCTTCATACGTGTAACCGCGACACATTTTCATTTTGTTTGTAAAAAAGAATAACAGAGTTCCTCTCAGGGCACTATACGAGAACACAGATAATCACACAGAATATTTTAAAATATAACAGTTTGGAAGTACCAGTAAGTTAGACGTTTTGAATAAATAAAAGGCTATTAGATATTGGTAAAAAATTAAACACTAATATCGTCAAGAAATATATTGTAAATTAGTTCGTTCTGTTTTTCTTAGTTTTTGTCGTTTATTAAGTGACGTTATGCAAATAACTTAACTGTCTTTAGCTTCATCCTGCAGCCTGTATAAATNAGGTACGGAACTTCTTTCAATTACTTACTGTGAACCGCGTTGGCTGAGCCTGCTCGCCTCCCACCAAGGCGAACCGGGTTCAAACCCCGGCCGGCTCACTCCCGGATTTTCGCATGTGGGAATCGTGCCGGATGAAGCCGCTGGTCAGCTGGTTTTCTCGGTGATCTCCCGTTTCTCCGCTGCTCCTTACTAACCTAAATCTCCCTCATCGGCTCTCGAAGAATTCGCTTTTAAGAGACGCCCAAATCTCTTCACTCACTCACTCTTTACGATAAAATACATGCAGATAAAGACCAGCGAGTGTTTGACCTCACAACAGCTGAGTTAACTGCGAACAGCTTACAGCTCCATAAAGAGTGGAGCCAATTCCTAGTGGCTTCTTTCCTTCTCTTATATTTTTAGCAACAACTGGGAAGTTTTGCGAATTCATTTAAGAACAAGTTAGACTTCCAACACATGTACATTTCTGTTATGTTTGCAATTGGATCACAGTTTATTAGACACGCCCAGGTGAACTCTGAGTGAATAACATACCTAGAGAAGTAAAAACACCGCATCTCTTGCCATCTGGTCTGAGGTGTAACTGAGTACACACTCTGGCAGCAGCCAATGAACAGAAAGCTGACGATAGAAAATACATAGGGCAATGGAGTGTAGCCTAAGAGTAGTTTCGAACGCGAAGTATAATTACACCCAATACCTGATAACACAACTTTGGTTACTTGGTAGGCATACTGATAACTACTTTTTTTTTAAGTGAACCATGTGGCACTTTTTTTAGCACTACTCCCGCTGTAAAACCATAAACAAATGCCCGTTACATTAGTACCACATAATTAAAAAAATACAAGTTCAATTAACGATAAGGAATAATAAAGAATCATGATTGCATGCATGCTTTCACACAATTCACTATAGGTTGTTCACGGTAAAGTAAGCACTTTCAAGGTCCTAGTTACTTTTTCCTCTCAGCCATATTTTATGCTTTAATAATCTTTTTGAATGAATATTAGCATGTAAGTAATAAACACAGTGTGCATATTTCACCGCACTCGTAAGTTAACGTCTTAAGGCTAAAATGTAATTTGTGTTGACTATAATTCCAAATGAGAGGGCTTTCAAAAGTTCTCACTTTACCGTGAATAGCCTCTAGCTTAGTTAAATTGGTTTCAGCTTCGCCATGCAAAGTAAACACAGTGTTCGGTGTTGTGATGTTAAAGTGGCAATGTTCAACACGCCCGCACGTGTAGCCAGAGCTGTTTCGCTTGTTTGAGCAAGACACGCAAGGGGGACATGAAAACTGTAACGCAACATGTGTTCGTCTTTTTGCCGAACATATAATTTATTTTGATTTATTAGAGGTTTTACGAGTCCAATTATCATTTAATGACCGCGGTGTTGTGAATGTGAAGAGTTAACCCTTTATAAATATGAATATTTTTTAAATTGTTGGAAGATTTGTTCACTGTCTAAATTATAACTATAATTTAAACCTTTGAGTTAAATATTTGAAAGTACTCACGATANCAAACATATAATTTGTTTTGATTTATTAGAGGTTTTACGAGTCCAATTATCATTTAATGACCGCGGTGTTGTGAATGTGAAGAGTTAACCCTTTATAAATATGAATATTTTTTAAATTGTTGGAAGTGTCTAAATTATAACTATAATTTAAACCTTTGGGTTAAATATTTGAAAGTATTCACGATACGAGAAACCCGTATTTACTTATTTCGCCTCTATGTAAAATACTGAACTAACGTGCTGTGTTAACAGTCTTCATACGTGTAACCGCGACACATTTTCATTTTGTTTGTAAAAAAGAATAACAGAGTTCCTCTCAGGGCTCTATACGAGAACACAGATAATCACACAGAATATTTTAAAATATAACAGTTTGGAAGTACCAGTAAGTTAGACGTTTTGAATAAATAAAAGGCTATTAGAAATTGGTAAAAAATAAAACACTAATATCGTCAAGAAATATATTGTAAATTAGTTCGTTCTGTTTTTCTTGGTTTTTGTCGTTTATTAAGTGACGTTATGCAAATAACTTAACTGTCTTTAGCTTCATCCTGCAGCCTGTATAAATNGGTTTTTGTCGTTTATTAAGTGACGTTATGCAAATAACTTAACTGTCTTTAGCTTCATCCTGCAGCCTGTATAAATGATAAATAACAGTGGTATCTAAACCTAATTAGAGGAAAATGATAAAACGCGGCCATTCAGTTATTGGAGGTGCATGTGATTTGTAGCCAGAAATATGTATAAGTTCAAGTTCTCTGTTAAGTTGAACTTTCCGAAGTGCTGACGTCAGCTGCTGGTGGTTCGCGCTGATTCGTGGTATGTAAACGTGCAGGTGATAATGGCTTCAATATCATTTCTGCTGCAGGCGAGATCATTTTACGGGCTGGAGCGGCCGACTGCACTTCGCGTAGCTTCGGTATCGTTCGGCACCGACACTCGCAGGTACAGTGCATGAGAAATACGATACATTTTACAATTGGTAAGCCGAAGGTCTGTTCCGTTGTCTTCACTAGAGAACGCGTTCTCGTATGTTACAGCAAATGCCCGACAAAAATTGTCGCTCATGTACAATAATTTATTATTGGGAAGAAATGTGTTTTGCGCATTAAAGGCTTGGAAGTGAGGGAGCGATACGGGCGAAGCTGACATGCATGCCTAGCGTCTCATCACCCTTACGTAGAAGGCGTGCAGTGCTTCCGTCGTTCCGCTGTACTGTGTAAATTATATCTGTAACAGCGGGACTTCAATACACACACGATCAAAGCCTGTATTTCTTCTACGCCTGAAGGTGAAGAGTGGGTGAAGAGATTTGGGCGACTCTTTTAACATCGAGCTCTTGAGAGCCGGAACGCAAGGGCGGGAGAAACGGGATATCCCCGAGAAAACCCGCTTACCAACGGCATCGTCCGACATGGTTTCCACACGCGAAAATCCCGGATCGACCTCGCCGGAATCGAACCCGTTTCTCATAGGTGGGAGGNGTCCGACATGGTTTCCACACGCGAAAATCCCGGATCGACCTCGCCGGAATCGAACCCGTTTCTCATAGGTGGGAGGCGAGTAGTCTAACCACTACATCACCGCGGCCCCCTCTGCCCCCTAAGGTAACTGCGCAGACAAGCTTTAAATATAGGAATTTTTAAAACCATTATCAAGATCTTTTCTTTTTTTGTAACTAATATATGATAAAAGTAAAACATTTACAGGCTTAGATAACTGGTTTCATACTNAAGATCTTTTCTTTTTTTGTAACTAATATATGATAAAAGTAAAACATTTACAGGCTTAGATAACTGGTTTCATACTTTTCTGGCAAAATGTCGTATTCCCATCACATTTATTTACTGAGATACGCGTATTCGCACAAACAAAGATTTCACAGGAAAATGTTTTACTTCATAGGTCTCTTAACTTCTCGTCTACAGCGAGGTCATTAAGACGGAGGAAGAAGCTCAGAGAAGGATGAAGCAGCTCAGAGAAGGAGGAAGCAGCTCAGAGAAGGAGGAAGCAGCTCGGAGAAGGAGGAAGCATTTCGGAGAAGGAGGAGCGAGGAAGGAATACGCCAGGGCCTGCAGTAAGACACCATCCAAGCAGTCACCGGGAGACGATGGCAAACCAACATCTGGATGGCCGGACCAGGATTCAAACACAAGCCATACTGAACGCAGATATTAAGGAATTTATTTACTTATTTGGCGTTTCGAGTGCCCCCGAACAACGATTAGGCCTTATTGGCGGAGGAACAACAGAGATTTTGATAGTGGTTTTGTTTTCAAGCGTTGATTTGAGAAGTGCTTAGATGCGAACCCCATCTGGTGCGCAATGTTAAAACTTCCCGTGTATTTGCGGAAGTTTTTACGGAAATTTACAGTAAATATACGGAAACGCAATCCGTAATGACAAAAAGGACCTGAACTCCGTAAATACAAAATGCGGAAAGTCTACGAATTTCCTATATCTTCGGGTTAGCAGTACGAACAATGCCGAGTTTATGCGCAACTTTCTTCGCCAGTGTAACCAGAAAATTATCTCGTTTCTACTGTAGTTAGGATATCCACGCCAGTAAGAACTATTCTTCCAATTATCAGAAAAGTAACATCAGGCGTCTGTAGCATTTAGCAACACTTAAAATACACTTGCTTTAATACAAACTGAAAAAGTTGCTTACGTGGCTATATTAGACATATAGTCTGTTTGCGGTTTATTCACACTTTTTGAATCAAACCTTCGGAACATCTCCCCACGCATGAAGTNTTAGACATATAGTCTGTTTGCGGTTTATTCACACTTTTTGAATCAAACCTTCGGAACATCTCCCCACGCATGAAGTACTTGGTGTTTCTTGAATTCGCTATGTATTCACAAGTGTTTTAGTATTTGCGTTAACATAAAATAACATTATTTTTGAATAAATTTAACTTTTACTTATATTTTATCTATACATTATAATATTTAATATATANTTAGACATATAGTCTGTTTGCGGTTTATTCACACTTTTTGAATCAAACCTTCGGAACATCTCCCCACGCATGAAGTGCTTGGTGTTTCTTGAATTCGCTATGTATCACAAGTGTTTTAGTATTTGCGTTAATATAAAATAACATTATTTTTGAATAAATTTAACTTTTACTTATATTTTATCTATACATTATAATATTTAATATATAATTAGTGCTAATAAAAACAGGGAGGAAACATGTGCGTTGGTAATACCCAGTAATAAATAGTTTTCCTTTTTGCAGAATTTTATCACAGTGACGGATAGGTTGTTCCTGTGGTGTAATTTCCTAGACTCCGTGCTGCTTTGTTTGCACGAGGTGGATAAATATCTTGAAAGTAGATCTCTAGCAGGGCTTCATAAAAGTTGGACGTAACCGAGAATGGACTCTACCAGAGTTATACCCGTGGAAATGACGTGATCGTTGTTGCTCAGCGGTGCTCTGCACTCATAGCTCAGGGGAGGAGTGGTCGGCTTATGGTCGGAGGGTCGGGGGTTCGCACCCTGGTTCCTCCGCGGCAGATCTACAGTTCGCATGTCGCGCGCATGTGCACTGTGAGTCTGTCACAAACAATCCTGGACACGAGCTGTTTCCCAAATCTAAGTCCGACACAGCCCGGGCACACTGGGCCGAGAAAGTGCTAAGGGAATGCCGTCACACTTTACTTTACTCGAGAGAAGGACAAGCGCGTAAATGTAAATGTGTAAGTATTTAGCTTTGTGTGTGTTTTTAAATTCTTTTCGGACCGGTATGACGGACTCAAAAATTCAAAGTTCCCGGTGGCGCCCTGCGAAACAAAAGAGCCGATCTAGCATTTGTTTGCGGGAGATAAAGTACAGTAGAAAGTCAGCGCTCCTGGTATGACCTTTTAATAGGTATCGGCCACCAGGAGGGGAGGTTTGGCGAGAAAAGCGCCGGTTCCACCTGGAACTTTGTGAGTCTGTCATAAAGTCTTTCTCACGTGAGACAGTCATCACACGCGCTGTATATGCAACGGCAGATGTATCGGCCAAGGCGAAAATTAAGTCAACTTAATAAAAAAGAGCGGTTGGAGTAATGAGTATCTAGTTTTACGACTCAGGTACAAACATCGCTCAAGTATTAAAAAAAGGGGGGGGGGATGCGTGTACTTATGTACGCGCGTTAGAAGGTATACTTCTTTGGCGTGAATAAAATAAAATTTTGACGCATAACCACAAATACTTGAAAACACTTTCAAAATTATACTATACAATTTTTGTCACTAACAAATTTTTCACGGTACAATGTAAGTAAAATTAATAAATAAGATATATATATATATTCACAATGAGTTACTAATATAAATGAAATGTTTTTCGATTTGCTTATTACATGAACTGGTTATCTGTCGGTTTTAAATATAACCACGTGCTATGTTGTGTACCTTGCGTTTGTATATAGCTAGACGATACGCGCNTTTAAATATAACCACGTGCTATGTTGTGTACCTTGCGTTTGTATATAGCTAGACGATACGCGCATGCGCGTTGGTTAACACCCCTACCACGTTCACTATCGAATTTCGTTACGCTGTGCGCGCGCAACTTCCGTTGCACACTAAACTTTAACCCTCAACGCGCAAAAAGAAGTATAACTTCAAAAATATTTTTGCTTTCTTAAATATATTTTTTATACACAGTAGAACAACCACATAACTAAAAATTTTAAGCTTTTCCCATTACTTTTTTTCTTTAAACTGGGAGTACACAATACTAATTAGGAAAATTATTAATGGAGAGGTTCCGTGAATTCACGGAAAGTNTTTTCTTTAAACTGGGAGTACACAATACTAATTAGGAAAATTATTAATGGAGAGGTTCCGTGAATTCACGGAAAGTTATGTTCAATTTATGCCGAGTGCGTTTTTTAAAGTTAGCGTGTCCGTAATTTTACGGAGAGTTTACGGACACGTATGGATAAAATGTTGCCGGCACTTTTTTCCAGTAAAATGAGGGTGAATGTGTAAAGAGTGCGGTTGACGCACTATAGGTGCGGAGGCATTCGCACGGAGTATGTGCGTGGATGCACTTGTCATGGAAGCGCGTCCTCGCGTACTCCAGTACGGCCCGGCTACTTACCGGCTGGAGCGAGCATGCATGAGGCGTGTCCTTGGCATTTACTAACCTGGCGGATATATTGCGGATGGCTGGGAGACTGGCTTCTGGCAACTTGTCTCTCACTGGTCGTCATATCGTAGACGTGTCTACTCTCTCGTGTTGCTGGGTACATACAGGCTCGTGTAGTACGGTTACCTGGTAGCAACCTGGGTTCTTGTGGAAGTAAAGTTCATGAGAGCTGTGTGTGTGCATGCGCCTAACCTAAGTCANACCTGGTAGCAACCTGGGTTCTTGTGGAAGTAAAGTTCATGAGAGCTGTGTGTGTGCATGCGCCTAACCTAAGTCAAACATTTTCTAACGCTTTCACCGAATTTCACCACCATCTATACACATTTAGTACCTTGCACGATCACACACCTATAGAGTTTAAGAGGCCACGGCAGTTTAATGGCTAGACTACGCGCCTCCCTCCAAGGCGAACTGGGTTCGATCCCCGACCGGGTCAATCCCGGATTTTCGCAAGTGGGAATCGTGCCGGACGATGCCGCTGGTTGGCCGGTTTTCCCGAGGATCTCCCGTTTTCTCCACCCTTGCATTCCGCAGCTAATCTCGCTTCACCCTCATCGGCCCTCTCGATGTTAAAAGTCGCCCAAATCTCTTTACTCACTTGCTCATTCTCGAGTTAAAAACCACCTGGTATGCTTATTTACGAAACCAGCAGCCATGCTATGTGTCCGGAATTATACTGTTATAATTTCCTCAAAATTTAGTGGGCTAAACCAGATTCGTTTAGGGATGGAGTTCTTAATTTAAAAAAAGAGTTAACTATGATTTCCTAATTTTATTTACAATAACGGCAAACAAAATTTTTTGAGCTAGATTCTCGCAATAAATTGATATAACTTGCTGCTTACAATTAATGAATACAATCAATACAATTTACGATTACATCACAGAAGTTAATGTAATTAAATAATTAGAAACCAGTCCCTACATACAGTGAATCAAAAACCTGTTCAATTATTTTATAAATTATTTGTCCATATTTATAGCTCAAATAAGTCCGTATCAGATGTCCATACTGTCCCGCCTCAGTTTAGTCCAGGTCCTACCAGTCCGCAATGTTTTAGAGTTCTCCGAGCGCCCTCATACACAGTAGCCTTTACTCGTCGGATATCACGCCCTCTAGTCCATTCTCACCACAAACACCTCGTCCGCCGTCGCCTCGCAATCTCCCGTCGTCATCCGTCCTCTTCACCTATATACCTCGCCACACTCATCTTCGTCTGGATACCGCACTCAGCCACATGGCGTCCACAGAATCGCTGCAATATTTTTTATGGTCGTTGCGCCGAGGGTCCTAACTCCCAGAATATTCTTGCGCATTATCTACACTTGTCGGCTTCCCCAGCAGGGGCGAGAAGGGGCTGAGACACCAGCCGGAGGGGGGGGGGTCAACCCCCCCACAGCGCCGACCCGCGCCTAACGCGAACTTCGTGCGCGAAGCGAGAGGTCACATGCGTAACAATACGATTGATTTGCACCAATATTGGTATGGTAATTTGTTAGCCATTTCAAAAAACAGCGTAACCTGAACTTTTAACACTCCTGTATACCATATCTCAGAAACCCACTTAGTCACCAAGCTTAGCGTTAAATAAGCACTATGATGGAACATGTGTGATAATAGTTTTCGAACGCATTACTCTTTAATGGTTGCCTTTCAAATATTCAGTTTTTTATTATTTATCTCACGGATTACACTAACGAATGAATGCGAACTTTGTATGATAACAGCAATGAAGGAAAGTATTCAAATTAATTACTTTAATACTTTTTTGTCCAGCATTTAGGGAGCTTGAATCACCTCCAAAAATGAGCAAATTGTATTTACATTTCGGAACTTTCCAGCCGGTTTTCACCATATGTAATATACAAATAACATTACGGACAGCAAAATATACGTAAAATTCAACTGAATCAGACAATCGTCATTTCGGAAGATAGCATTACTTGAAAAAATTCAGCTTTTTCATCATATCTCGGGAACTTCCTAATATATTCCCGCCAAATTTCGCAGGTAACTAATACTGTGGTACGCTATGTTACCATATACGGCTTAAATTGATAAATAAATTATTTGCACAAGGCGGCCATGCAAATATTTTAAGTTAATTCGGCCTACATGCCATACCGTTTAACCAATTTCGACCAGACTTGGTGAGCTGAAGGCATGACCTACAAGAATTAAATACGCTAATGCACTGCTTATTTTGTAAACCATTTTTTAAGCTAGCGCCACATGAAAGAAAGTTTTTGTAACGTATCTCGGGATACAATCACAAGATTCCTACGAAATATGGCAAACAAGAAATAGTATAGTAATTCGTGTAAACTGATGATTTTTAAGTGTGTCACACATTTATTATTCTAATCGTGGCCATATAAACATGTTATTACTTATATATACATATATATATGAAACGATGCAATCANATATACATATATATATGAAACGATGCAATCAAACTATGTATGCTGGTAGGTAAATAATCATACAATATTCCGGGTAGCATATTACTTTAAATGTACATTAAATTAAGTTTCAACAGGCGGCCTAATAAATATTTTTTATCCACATGAAAAGATAAAGTTTTTGTGTCATAATTCGAGAAACAATCAAACCATTGCTACCAAATTTGGCAAACAAGAATTACTAAAGCGTTCCACGTAAACTGATATGTTTTAAGTTGGTCAGAAACTAGTTTTTAAAATGGCGGCCATATGGACATTGTTTGCTTGTATTAATATACCTATGTAACCCTGTAGCCAAGTTGAACNAAACTATGTATGCTGGTAGGTAAATAATCATACAATATTCCGGGTAGCATATTACTTTAAATGTACATTAAATTAATTTTCAACAGGCGGCCTAATAAATATTTTTTATCCACATGAAAAGATAAAGTTTTTGTGTCATAATTCGAGAAACAATCAAACCATTGCTACCAAATTTGGCAAACAAGAATTACTAAAGCGTTCCACGTAAACTGATATGTTTTAAGTTGGTCAGAAACTAATTTTTAAAATGGCGGCCATATGGACATTGTTTGCTTGTATTAATATACCTATGTAACCCTGTAGCCAAGTTGAACCAATCTTTGTATGCTGGCAGTAGCATATGTTACAGTAATCAGAAGTGTCTACAGTCTATATTTTCCACCATTTTTTAAGATAACTGTACGTCTATGCCATGTCTCGGGAAACAATCAACCGAGTTCCACCATATTTTAGTAAACATTTATTATTACGGTATGACGTGTTATAAGCGGGCCAGGCACCTATTTTCAAAATGAAGCCAATATAGATATATTTAAATTTGGAGTNTATTATTACGGTATGACGTGTTATAAGCGAGCCAGGCACCTATTTTCAAAATGAAGCCAATATAAATATATTTAAATTTGGAGACATTTCGTATTTTGTATTTAAGGAGCTCAGATCAATTTTTCGTCATTACGGATGGCGTTTACGTAATATAAATTGTACGTTTGTGTAAAATTTCCAAGGATGTACGTAACATTTATCACTTTACTACATTCATTCTAAGATCAAATGTAAATATTAATTTTGAATGACATCATCGATGAAGTAACGGTAAAGTTCACACGACATGATTATACAGTACTATGGAACCGGCCCGGCATCGCCCGATAACAATTTAGTTTTTACAGCTTTACTTTAAAAGACAAATATGGTTACTGTGGGGTCACCCTAACAAGATAAGCACAGGCTCTCACGGACATTTCTGTAGACAGTTTTGAGAGCTACAATTATATAGTACATTAATTTGATGTATCTCTTGTGGTTTAAACAGCGCAAGCCATGTAAGCGCCCTAAAAGCGGTTTTTTACGACTTGTTTACAAAATATTCTACATTTCTCTACTATCCTTACATTACATATAAATGTACTATACACCAAAACCTTCAAGAAATTCTCAAAATGACGTTGAAAACCGCATCAAAATCCATCAAGTAGTTTAGAAGTACTAAGCGAATACACAGACAGACGTGGATAAGCGACTTTCCTTTATAATATTTAGAGATTTGAGGGCAATTTCTTCCAGTTCCAGGGGAAAGTCACGCCGGGAGAAGAGACCAGACAATAGACGAAAAATTAGTTAGACCAATTATTCGTATTATGCGCATGTAGCCAACATTGATTTACCCCAAAGCAATACAACTGTCAAAGTCACATGGTCAACAGTGATGAACGTGTTTGTTTATATCTTAATGTTTAAATGACAGGCACTATTATATTAATAAAATAATTTCAAAGATTTTAATTTAATCAAACTGCAATACAAATTGTTTATAGAAGGTATAAAAACATCTCAAAGTATTTGTCTCCACTAAACAGTACTTTAACCTCAAATCCAATCAACGCCATCTTTGCTAGACGTATTGGCAGAAAAGCAGTTTAATGTCGGGACACGGAGACCGGCAGTGCGCAGCTAGCGAGATCGNGTCTCGGGAAACAATCAACCGAGTTCCACCATATTTTAGTAAACATTTATTATTACGGTATGACGTGTTATAAGCGAGCCAGGCACCTATTTTCAAAATGAAGCCAATATAAATATATTTAAATTTGGAGACATTTCGTATTTTGTATTTAAGGAGCTCAGATCAATTTTTCGTCATTACGGATGGCGTTTACGTAATATAAATTGTACGTTTGTGTAAAATTTCCAAGGATGTACGTAACATTTATCACTTTACTACATTCATTCTAAGATCAAATGTAAATATTAATTTTGAATGACATCATCGATGAAGTAACGGTAAAGTTCACACGACATGATTATACAGTACTATGGAACCGGCCCGGCATCGCCCGATAACAATTTAGTTTTTACAGCTTTACTTTAAAAGACAAATATGGTTACTGTGGGGTCACCCTAACCAGATAAACACATGCTCTCACGGACATTTCTGTAGACAGTTTTGAGAGCTACAATTATATAGTACATTAATTTGATGTATCTCTTGTGGTTTAAACAGCGCAAGCCATGTAAGCGCCCTAAAAGCGGTTTTTTACGACTTGTTTACAAAATGTTCCACATTTCTCTACCAATTATTCGTATTATGCGCATGTAGCCAACATTGATTTACCCCAAAGCAATACAACTGTCAAAGTCACATGGTCAACAGTGATGAACGTGTTTGTTTATATCTTAATGTTTAAATGACAGGCACTATTATATTAATAAAATAATTTAAAAGATTTTAATTTAATCAAACTGCAATACAAATTGTTTATAGAAGGTATAAAAACATCTCAAAGTATTTGTTTCCACTAAACAGTACTTTAACCTCAAATCCAATCAACGCCATATTTGCTAGACGTATTGGCAGAAAAGCAGTTTAATGTCGGGACACGGAGACCGGCAGTGCGCAGCTAGCGAGATCGCTCTACCTCATCTTTAGTGCGCGGACCAGACCGGAGGCTGGCTCAGTCGATGCAGAAAGCATGTGCTAGCCGACGAGGAGGCTACACACCTGAGCTAGAAGCCTAGCTTCTTGCTCTGAGAGTTCTCTGACATGCGGTCCCTCGTCTGACAGTGTCTCCGACTGGGTTTTCCTGCCTATTCAGATACTTGGCAACGTCTCGCACGTGAGGAAACTCAAGTCCTGTGCCACAGCAGTTCATGTTTTAAGAGAGGACGGTGTTGTTACAACACAATAGACAGTTAACGGTATACAGAGCCCTTTCGAGAACCCTGCTAAATATCTGCTTGCATACACATCGTGCATTCTTCCGCGACATTCAGATGTAACATTGCCATGCGACTGATCACTTTATTCGAGCGGTGGTTAAGAGATACTGTGAAATTGTTAGAAAAGTAAATAGTTTACAGTTCTGTTTGATGAAACGTTTTAACTGAAGAGTGTTTTGACACATATACAATACATATATGTTTCAATCGGACGGTCTTACAGCCAGAAGCAAAGAGATCCCCTACTAGCTTGCGTGTGTGTCAGTGCCTTGTCGGGGCTGCGTGAGTGGTCGGCGAGGCGTAGCCGTGCGAACATGTGTCCGGGAAGAGAAAGGGGTTTGTTGTGGCGACGCAGGGGTGAGTAGAGGTGGCAGGCACGGACACGCCATCCCTCATGCACAGCAGGGGTGTAGGGGAATGCGGGAGGCGGTGGACATGTTCCCGAGGGATTATNCGGACACGCCATCCCTCATGCACAGCAGGGGTGTAGGGGAATGCGGGAGGCGGTGGACATGTTCCCGAGGGATTATATCCGCTGCGCGGGAAGGAGAAAGACGGCAATGAAGAGGGATGGACCGAGCTCAGCTGGTTCGTGCGCCGCCTGGGTTATACGCAACCCGTCCAACAGTAGCGTGGCGCGGGTGGCGACTCTTTCAGGCGACACCGTACATCGCCCGCCTCTCAGACTAACGCGCAGGTCCACAACAATACTCAACTGTAAGTAAAATTAACATTGTCACGTGGCTGGTCACTTTACTCATGTGTCAGTCAAGTACAACTGAGACATTATCAGAAAAGTAAACGTTTTAAAAATTTGCTCAGTATTGCACTTACATGCGTCACAAACCAGAAGTGAAAATAAATTGATAATTTTACTATTCACAAATGTTTACCTAAGTTCTTTAATTCAGCATCAAAACATGGGACTACTTTCCCTCCGTCTACCAACTTTACTGGGCGCTCGCCACTCATTGTGCCCGTTAAAATACAAGCAGATAGAGGCAGTGGCATTTTTCAAATGTTGATTTCAAAAGTGCTCACTTTACCGTGAACAGCCGATAGCGTCATTGAATTTCGTTAAATTATCTTGGTACGCTTTTACAGTAGGCAACATTCTACAGATAACTGTTGCCAACAGAAAGACTCAAAGGGTATTTCAGAGATAGGCAAATTTAAGAACAGATTCCTGTTCCAACACACACTTTTGAAAAAAGTATCGCACCACAGCAAATTTATATTAATGTTGGGCAAAAAAATATAGACTAAATATGACGTAGATTGATTTTCCTCTTCTGTACATGTACCAACATTGACCTACCCGTGTGTATATGTTGGATGTAATGATTCCACATCGTGTATGGCAATCGTATTGGCAGAAAAGCAGTTCAATGTTGGAACATGGAGTGGTTACTGCCCACCTTAGGTGTGCACTCTACCCTATTCCCCCTTTACACTTAAAATAAAAGCTGAACAAAAAAAACATTACTCTGTTAAAATATTCGATCACTAACTTAGCAATAAACTTGAACGGCCTCGTCCTTAGAACCAAAAAGATGTTGAACCTGTAAACCTGCAGCCGTAAGTTTTCGGCGTTTATTTGTGTTCCAGGCGTTCCTGAAGCACCCGTGCATCTGTAGCTCTTTTCCGAGTTTGAGTCTCAGAAAGCAGGGTAGATAAGGGCGACCCTAGCTACGCCGTCAAGTGCCCTATCGCCCTTAAAAGCACGGCAAATAACCTGCGAGCTCACTTCTCATCCTGCTGCCAGCACTATGGGACTTTTAAACCGTGGCCTTGGTTTCTGTGAATTCCACTGCATTTTCGTAGGTTTTCATTCAATACATTTACGATACAAAAGTGTTGGAAATGCAATTTTTGGTGATTCTAGCATGCTCATAAGTGCAGAAAGTGAGATTACTTGCAAGTTGTATTCAGGAATTCTCTGCAGTGGTATTTCTTGTATGGAAGTGCTCTAGATACTGTGGAACTGTCTATAAGAGTGCTGTCAACTGAATCGTTGTGAAATTACCAGGATGGCATATTGCCCGGTCGCTGGCAGTTTTTTTTTTATACGTTGGGAATGAATTGTTTGCCGAGGACAAGTGGTATTCTGGAAAGTAATGTGAGTTGAAGAAAGTACAAAATTTGAATTCAATTTGTTGAGCAGAAATTTGGTCATTATTTTCCGGCCCTAATTCATTCGGTTTTTTTTCTCGAATGTACGGCCCTGAAATATTTGATTTTGCTATTAAACTAGTTCCAATATGCGGATAAATGGTTTGATATACTCTGTACCATGTAAGTTGGCCAGATTCTGACAGGTCTGCGAAAGTAGCGCCACTGTTTACATCTGACTACATCTGACTACGTGTCCTTCCGCCATCAGCTGATCGACCACATGGCAACGATTATGTTTATTTACAAGCTGTCATTAGCACCCAATCCCCTTGTCAATGTACAGTTCGTGGGACGGTTTAGGCGAACTTGCTACTCAGAAATACGTAGCTGCGATTGTAGTAATAGTAATGTGTACATGAATCATTAATCAATAAATTTTTATGTTAAAAGGCAAAAATTTTAATATAAAAAATTGATTTAAAATTTAGTAACTACAAAAAAATCTAACGCAAAACTAATTTTAAGATATTTTAGACTGACATCTACCTAAAAAAATTATTAGTAGGTTAAAAAAGTACAAATATAAAACCTTGCAACGAATGCAATATTTGCTAACCCTTTTTTATTTGTCCGAGACAGTGAATTTGGGATAACATTTGCGAAACGGTAGTTGTAGCTATTATCACACGTTGGACATTATAGCTCATATATTCGAGTTGGAAATATGTGACGTGGAATAACATTAGAATTGCTTAAAAACTATTCAAGCGTGTCCCAATGTCTTCGGAAACAAGGAAATGGATTTTCGGAGAACAATATGGCGTATAATTTACGTAGACGAACTATTACCTGCCGAATAGAAATTACTAGTAAACAAAATCACTGTAAACGAAATATAAGTTACTTTAAAAATTATGCACAGCTCGCGTAAAATAAAAATATTGGTATATGTTCGTAAATTGTCACATGTCGCACGCGGAACGCTTTTTTGTGTGGCTGGTAATGTTTCAGAAAAATCCGATAGATAGCGCGCACGTCGTGTCCGGAGTGAAGTCTGAGCCTCTTATTTTGCTCAATAGATCGCGTCTTTTTTAAGTTGACTGTTCTTCTATTACTGGCTCGTAACGACACGAATTAAAAATATGTTTCTTAAAATTATTAGAAAAGTAATTCAAAAATATTATGCACTATTTTTGTATGCTTTGGAATTAATATCAAGCACGTAATGAAAGCGGGGTTGGAGAGGGGCGATTAAGACGTGAAAAAAGGTTTTGAAATTGCGTTTCACTTGGATACGGATCGTTTTAATGTGCCTTTAATTTTGAACACCTATACATTTCTACTTTAGCACACGAAGTTTAGTTTCTAACACTAAAAACCGCTGTTTTATGTCGATGTACAATAACATGTATTAATTAACCTAGGAACTCTTTCGTATCACGTTTTTTTTCGGCTGGTCTAATGTGCGTCGGCAGTGCACTCAGAATAGCCAACGTAATATTAATTTTCGTTCATTCGTACATCAGCTGATACAGGATTTTGTAAATGGCACTTTGTTTGTTTCATATACGTTAAGTTACCACTCACTGACTGTCAGAATATGGCCAACTTATAAATGAAATATAACCTTGTTCCTACTGTCCGCTGCCATGCGACACGATACGCAGGCCAAATGATGACGAACGGAGGTCATATATCACACTTGTCATTTTCATCGTCTTTCTTGTCGACTGATAAATGGTGCGTAACGTATATGGTCCCGAATAAAACAACTGCGAATAAAGGCTCCTCGCATTTATTCTCGCCACGATAAAACCGCACAGCACTAACGTAAACGATCGCACCACCACTGTCTCTCCTATCGGGACATGCTTAGCGCGTCCGAGGGCTAGAAGTGCAGGAGCACTAAGGGCGGCACAGGCACCCGTACATGCCTCATTATAGCCTCTAAGTGCGACACGCTGGACTGATGTGCTGTCTTTTCTTAGGCAACTACACACTCCATGAAACTTCCAGCAGTAACGATATATTTTACGACGTAATAAGAAAAATATTGATATGTTGTGGACCTCCATATACCTAAATACAGTTGCGAAAACGACCGTTTTAAGCTATTTTAATTTTAAAAAAATACACACTAACTAGAAACGGAAATATTAAACGCAAAATAACTTTCACAAATTAATTTGTTTTCCCAGTTGTGTCCACAAGCAGGCGTCGCTCATATACGTTGAAGCATTTGCCCCTTTTTAGTAAAAAATTCATTTTATTTTATTTGCTTATTTATTTACTTTTACTGAAACCTGTTCACCGTTTGGAGGTCCTCGCATTNTACTTTTACTGAAACCTGTTCACCGTTTGGAGGTCCTCGCATTACTAAGTCTCGGGCCAATAAAATATTTTAATTTTATGGATAACGATTTTATTACAAAATTTAACGACGTTTTTTTTAGGATTGTGCCACATAATTATATTGTTTATTTATAAATACATAGCATATTTAAGTATTTTTTTTTATTTAGAAACATTCTTGTAATTGTAAAGTGTTTTAATTGTATCTCCCATTGTTGCAGTTGGATTATAAACATAAATATTACGAAAGCTGCACGTCAACGTTTGCTATAGGCTAGTCGTAGTAAAATGAGCACTTTTTGCTGTCCTCTAATTTGGCGTATTAGTCAATAAATACATTTAACTGTAGTCTTTGACGTTATCGTGAAATATGTACAATGTGTTTATTATTTGCATGGCAATATTTATTTAATAATGTGGTCGGAGGATAAAATATGGCTGATAGGAAGAAGTAACTAAGGCTTCAAAAGTGCGTACTTTACCGTGAACAGCCTATACACAGGGCCAAGAAGGACGCGTCCCTGAGAAGAAGGCGTAAGGAAGANTGTGCGTACTTTACCGTGAACAGCCTATACACAGGGCCAAGAAGGACGCGTCCCTGAGAAGAAGGCGTAAGGAAGAGACACGAGTGTGGATGTCCTTGGGTAGAGAGGGCGGTGCTAGTGGTCGGCGGAAGTACAAGCTGTTTAACGAATGGCGAAGGAAGGCTGTGAGAAGGACCGGCGTAGGGCGCGAGTGGCACGGCTGTTTCAACACGCCGCCTGAGAACAGTTTAGCCAGGACTTGCTCGGGGATGACTGTGCCGCTGAGGAAGGCGGCCTCGCATTGTTGTCTACCCCTTCGTTTGCCGAACAACAAGCGGCAGAGGCATTGTTGCAGCGCAGACGAGGGCGCGCCAAGTGGAGGACCCTCCAACTACCCTCCACCCCCGCCAGCGAGGGACACATATACATTTACCTCTCGCTCTCACCGAGCAGCTTAACTTCTCTTCCTCTTCACATCTTCATTTCAACACTCGTTACCGCCGGTGAAAACCACACAATAGAAAACTGACGATGCTAAAGTTTATGCTTCAAACCCCCTACGTAATATAAAAATATACATACTCATAAATATCTTTATGCTTCTAATCCTGATCATGTTATAAATGCGAAAGACTGTGTGTGTGTGTTTGTTACCACTCAGCTCCATAGCGGCTAAACGGATTTTGATGAAATTTGGTATGTAGGCACTTTAGGTCCTGGAATAGGACATAGGATACTTTTTATCCCGGAAAATTGTAAGGTTCCTGTGGAATAACAACAAAACTTAATTTTGCAACGGCTGGGAACGTGACCGAAATATTTTTTTCCTCTGGTGTCAGAGTTTATCCGGTCGCCCAAGGACCTCTGATATGGCTTAAGGACTGCTATCAATCGATAACAACCGGGACCGAATATGTAACGTGCCCTCCGAAGCCCGGAAGCGCTCAGATGTTATGCCACTAAACAGTCACCCATCCAAATGTGTGCCGTTGGGAACATTGCTTTACTTTCGTGATCGATTAAGATCCCTCAGACAAGAGCAGAAAGTAGTACCTAAGTACACTTATTTCTAATGCTACAACTTGATAAAACTCACGTTTTGATTTTCATACATAGTAACTACGCGATAGTTGCACAAGTACACACCAAAAACATTACCCTACTTCTTGGCTATCGGGTAAAAAACATTTTGGGTTGCCGTAATCAGTTAAAAACCTATGCCAACACTGTGTAATTTTAGAATTCTGTTTTCACATAAATTAATTGTCTTTTCCCAATTTGTTTATTAGTGTATCGTTGTAAAACTCAATTGTACCCGGGCGAAGCCGAGCCTGTTCGCTATTTGTAGATAAGAAGAATCAGTAGGACTGAGAGGGCCACAAGTTCTGGCTGTAAGTCTCCCTATAGGCCAGGGATGGCGAACCAATGGCACGCGTGCCATTGATGGCACACAAAACAATATTTTGGGCACGCCACGCCACGGATCAAAAGGTTTGCATTTTAGTTTAAAATAACAAAGTTCACTATGACGTATTGATGCATTCTGCATCCCGAGATATATTTTTCCGTCAGCAGGCACACACTGTCGAAACTCGCAACGACAAGAAAACGCGAACAGCCGCCATAAACCAGCTAAGGGTTCGGCGAGCGTGCCAGAAGAATGACACGAGGATTCCGCCGCGACAAGAAGGCACAGCCTCTCGCAGCTGCGTCGAAAACGTTAAAAGGTTTCACAGCCCACAGCTGCATTTCTCTCG
>NQII01001446.1:132073-154372 GCA_002778355.1 Clitarchus hookeri | reverse complement strand
TCCGTAAAATGTTTTGAGTCCGATGCCTACTGCTTATATAAAATAATATTTATTAATACTATCGTCGAGCATACTTAACACAACCATAATATGCTATAACACGAAAACCAATATGAAGTTCATTATCTTTAAAAGTTAACGGCAATGGTGATGCAAGGTTTCCGCGAGTATGAAATGGACTATTTAGCGAAAATAAGCCTCGAAGAACAAAACAAAGAAACTTATACCAGACAAATCCTAGAAGGTGAACAATAAAACACTAGGAATTATAAAAGAACTAAGCAGTTAATATAAATGGACTAACGAGGGAAAGGCAACAAACTGGACAAGTAAACTGATAGGTAGCAATCACAGTGGACACAAATAAGGATACGATTATTTTATGGCCAGAGTTTAAGGAACAAACTAAGTAAATAAACACAGCCGATAAAAGCACCTTGATAAGACTTACAGTAAAACTGATACAAGCAAAACAAAATACGAAACAAGGGTAATAAAAACGAAAACACGACACAGATAAGAGTTACAATAAATACAAATGACGAAAATATTATTTCCTTGTGAATGTACACGCGANCGAAAACACGACACAGATAAGAGTTACAATAAATACAAATGACGAAAATATTATTTCCTTGTGAATGTACACGCGAAAGAACTGAAATGTCGTAGTCCGTTCAAGTGCACTCATTTCAGCATCAAGGTTGTACTGGCTGAAGGTTGTAATGACGTAGAAGTAATGGCTTATCTCTTGGAATTGGGAAAGAAGGCGTATCGAAGACCCACCGTGTGGTTTTGTGAGCACGGGGAGTCAGATGACGTCACACCCGGCCAAACATTACACATACGCCATGGCTGCACATCAGCATCTGCGTCGTTCAAACACGTGACGTCAGTACACAGTATGTGCAAACCACAGCGACAGATTACCGTCGTTTATTCGCGGTGTCTTCGCACTTCCTCAATACAAACTATGCAAATATCACTACACATATTACACGCTTGGTTCTTTCCTAAACAAATCACGCATCACAAGCGTATCACACTTCTGTTTACATTAACCTTCTTTTATTTTTGGACAAGTGAAATCTTCACTTATACTCACTCCGTATATAAATTATAACGATTATTTCACCTGTAATATGAATTAAAAACAGAGCGAACAGCAAGGAGTGTTGACATTGGTTGATAAGTAATGGTCAGTAAGTCAAATATTATTAATTTAAAAATGTTAACTTTATTTGGAAAGCAAATATTGAAACTTTNTAAGTAATGGTCAGTAAGTCAAATATTATTAATTTAAAAATGTTAACTTTATTTGGAAAGCAAATATTGAAACTTTTGTCATGGTCATGCATCGAAGCCGTTCACATCTCAAAACCCTGCTGAAGGTCAACTTTACTTTTCTCCTCGTTCTGTATCCTTAATGAGTGTGTGTGTGTATATATATATATATATATATATATATATATAAAATTGCCATCAGCCTTATTACTTTATTCTTACGTCATTAAAATTCTTATGAACCAAATTTTTTTTCTAACGTTCCAATTCTAATATAACGTGTATCAAGCAAAAAAAAAAAAATTACGCACTTGATTTGCTATAAATTCGAAAGTAAAATATCAATAGAATGTGAAGCATTTGCACTATTTTACTTAATTCGCAGTCAACTTAACTGAAAGTGTAAATGCGAGAACGTAAGGTAGTATGCGGCTGAAAAGTGATGGAATTATTTTTCAAAGGTTTATCTCAGAAATGCTTACTTTGTTGTAAACAGCAAACAAAACGGCGCCTTTGTTTCTAGTTGGCGGGGCCAAGGTGGTGCAGTGGTCAGGCTACTCGTAGCCCACTAAGGTGAACCGGGTTATGTTCCCGATGGGACATGTCTGTAATCTATGTACAGCTTGATCTCGAGCTCACCCTCCTGTGCCTGATCCGACACAGTATAACAGGAGACGCCATTCAGAGCTCTATATTTAGAGTGCACCTCAGGATTCAGGACTTCCAGGCATATTAATTGTCACTTCAGACATATTCACGTCAAGTATCATAACGTGGAGGTGCACTCTGCCAGGCAATTATGCCAGAACATGTCTATTGTGGAGTTAGGTCAGGAACTCCTAATTGGCAGCAGTTGAATGCTACCAATATAAAGGGGTTCCGCCCTTTCCAATAGCAGTGGGTGGATGTTCTCCACCCGAGGGTGGTTCCACCTCACCTGTCAACAGCATTATACAGAGTTGAATCTGCACATGCCACCTTGATGGGGCCGAGGACTATCCTCACTCTACAAACCCGCTTCGTGAACGAGTCCTCTTACTAGGTGGACCAGACCGTCGACCCTTCGTTAGTGAGCATCAACCCTTTGAAACCAGCACCTGGGGTGAGCCAGCAAGCTTACGTTCCACGGCAGCTGCTACTGNCTGACGTTACCTTTAGATGGAAGGTTTTCTAGGGGCATTCCCATTTATCCCACCCTCGCATTCCGCCACTGCACCACCTTCGCCTCAATTCACCCTCACTGGCAATCAAGACATCGCCAGTAAGAGCCGACCTCTAAACTCAGCTTCTTAGTTTTTTCTTCTAGCCTTGGTTACGTTTTGTTTGCATCTGGCGGAAGGAAACGTAGCAAACAGCCTGAAATATAATTTCAGCAGGACTTCAGAAAGTTGGACGTTACTACGAGTAGACTATTTGTAAGTGTTACTACAACGATTACATATATGTATTTATGTTCTGCAGAAACAATGATGAAATAAGATAATTTCTCTATTTTTAATTGGTTTTATTTTGCTCGTAGCCCCACTGTGTAGGTTAACGAGTAATTATCATAAATCATCGCTCTCTATCTTTGTGTAAGAGTCAAAAGTAAGTGTCGATTGCGTGTGCCAGGGGAAAGCAGGGTAAAGAGACGCAGCGATGGCTGTCGTAAGTTAGTCGTCCGGCCGCATGATGGCGCCACGGCCAAACGGAGACGNGGGTAAAGAGACGCAGCGATGGCTGTCGTAAGTTAGTCGTCCGGCCGCATGATGGCGCCACGGCCAAACGGAGACGGTCACAGTGGTACCCGATGTGCGGCCAAGAAACTGACTCCAAAAACCCCGAGAGCAAATTCCAGCGGCTTCGTTCCGTCAAAGAGTACTCGACATTACAGAGGCGAAACTGCCGCTGGCTCCGCCAACTCCAGCCAACATGACGTCACTGGCCGGCAAAGTAGTTGCGAAGCCGCTCGCCAGCCAATAGCTACCCTTACGTAGCACGCAGTAGCCAATCAGAAACAAGGCCTGGCGCAGCCAATGAAGGGACCAGATCAAACAAACCGTCACACTATTGCGTCTCTATGGTTTTATTTACTGAGTGGTTTCCTTTTGTTTTGTAGTATTCTTTGCTAGTAATGGCTTCACCGAAGGTTCTTTCAGTGAGTTTAGGTAAGATCAATATTCCTCTCGTTACGAATAAAACGAGATTTCTTATGGGAGAGGTTGGCATAGGGAAAATTTCTGCCGCAAGGTGCGCCGATGTTCCAACGAGGCCATCTTTCATCTGGCGGTAAATAGAGAAATTCTAAATATTTTTCGTGTAAACTATAGGGTTTGGCTCAAATTGTGATAAATGTATTCGCCCCAGCCAAAGTTTTCAGTATTAACTTTATTCCGTAACTATAATTCACACCCCCCAGTGGTGTTTAAGAGAGGAAACAGTACAAATACAACTGTTCTTGACTTTGGACGTTCATAAGCACGCTTAATTCAATAGGAAAACGTTACTTATTTAATTGCGGAAAATGCATAGCTGCATTAGAAAGGAACTTGATAGTTTTCTCCTTTCTCCTTAGGACTTCTAAAAATTACGTTTTTAACCATTTCACTATCATATTTTTCTATTCAGTTGTAGAATTTAAATAAAGTAATTGTGTAAGACCATGTTTTGCTAAATCCAATTTGCGACAGAGTATTAAAAAATGTATTGATATATATCTTTATATTTACATTTTAGTTCGAAGCACAAAGTTTATTCTTTACGTCTGGTCTAACACCATACAACTTGAAAGATATTACACAACTGCATTTGTTTTTATTTATAAAAATTGAAATCATCCCATTTATTTACATATAAAACGGAACGATCCGGTACACGTGCGACAACAGTGCAGCCTGGAGGCGAGAATGTTTGGCTAGCAAACTAAATGTATGTGTTTCCCAACCTGAGTAGAATAAACCTTCGTATAGACACTGCTGTCGCAGCGCTGTCGCTCGTAGCAAACACACTTCCAAATACGCTCATATCGGCGAAGGCCACACAAGGAGTTGCTGCATGACGGGAACAGTCGGTGTGTCTGGTGGGCGGTTAGAGAACTCACTGCCACCAACCACCCACGCTTGCTCTTAAGACGACTTACCAGCACAACATTGGGAGCTCTACAAGGCCACGCCAGGTCGCTATGACCCAGCACCCGACGACGAACTCAACAGTACTGCCAATTTCTACTGTATTTGTCTCCTTCTTAAGAAAGCAATACCGGCCAGCTGTGGACATTTTTAAAATAATTTTATTTAATATGACACATTAAAACAGAGCGGCCATGTTTCAAAATTCCCAGATTTTTCAAGGTTGTTCAAATCAAATTTGTATTTTCCTCTGACTGTTAATTTTGACTTAATCTCAGCTCATGGCATGTTTAATCATTTAAATTTTTCAGTGCTACGAGAACACTAAAAACATTGCCTCAGCACAGCAGCCATACTAACTGAATTATATGTCCGACAACCTACTGTCACTAACTAAAACTGCAATGCAGGGACTGACGTATATTCACGGCTTCTCCTCACGCTTATATTCAAAACCTTTCAACAAGCCGCCCACGTATGGCGTGTTGGGCTGTGTTCTAAACAAATAATGTATTTCGCCCGTTTTACTTTATTTGTAACTTACAAATATATTAATTTTGGTTAAATTGTAGTTTAACTCATTACTTATTTATAAATTATAATGTTTCGTTAATAATTAATAAGAATAAAAATAGAGGTACATGAAGTATGGTGGCGATGCCTAGTAAATAAATAGTTCTTAGGCAAAGTATTGTTCTCTGAGTGCACACGAATGCGGTTCGTTGTCCCTCTGGTGTACTTCCCTGGACTTGGCTAAGCTAACCTTGCGTGAGGTTGCAGACTACCCTGACAGCAGACCTTGACCAGGGCTTCAGTAAAGCCGGACGTAACCTGGAACGGACTATAGCTGACACGTGCAGAGTTCGGCTCCGTGAGGACAGCGCGGTAGGACCCTGAGGGAATACTTGGGGAGCCACGGAGTCCCGTGTGAAGGTCCTGGAGGGGTGGGGTGGAAGAGGATGCCAACAACAGTGTCTGGAGACACCACACTACGACCTTCATCCAGTCGGAGAACCAGCACACAAGTAAGCACCGACAGTCGCTCGCCCGCTCGCGGAGTTGTTGACGTCACCGAATGCCTAGCGATGTAGCAGTCACTGCCGCATCGGCACAGCACCCCCNCCCTTGCAGATGTATCGGAAATGCGTGCATTCGAGGCGAAACTTACATTTTTGATTTCTACTAACCTATGTACTTTTAGACTCTTCAAGAAAATCACTTGTAAGAGCTCACCTTTGGCGTAGGCCTGCTAAGAGAACGAGGAACATATTTAATATTTAATGTTAATTTTAATATTGTATATATTTTATATGCGGTCACTATTTGAAATTGGAAGAAAAATTTCAACTAGTTAAAAAAGGAAGAAAGTGGAATGGAATGAATGAGGTGTTAGTACAGAGGCTGTTGAAATATTTACAAGTAAGAATTTACAAATGACAAAAGCGTCGCAAAGGTAATGAATTCAAGAGCTTGTTGTGATTTTGCATTTTTTAGCGAGAATTCGGATATTAAACAAAGAAGGCGCCGTCCTACACGATGTATTCACAGAGATCCATTTACGTAAATGGTTTCATCAGGCGATTCGAAATGAACACTCCCGGGAAATGTCTTCTTGCGTAAAAACTCATCGCTTAACCTAATATACGACTTACGTTGTTTCAATTCAACTTGCAGCGAACCTGGTAAAGAGCATCTTTTATAGCCAGGGTTTAAGCAACCTTTGTCAATTGCATACTTTCCTATTAAATTCGTTAATGTAATAAGATTACACAACTGCTGTTAAACTTATTAAAAAAATCACACTGGTTCCATGCATTTACGTCTTATTAAAAGAGCAAAGTTTAGTTTGCAGATTCTCAGTATTTCGCTAATTTATTTGAAATCACGCTATGCTTCACAGGCCTTTACACGCTTGAACCAGTATTGTTTTTTTTTTCCTGAAATATATATTGGCAGGCACAAATTATATTTGCTTGAAAGGCACTTGTTTCCGCTGAACAATATTTTTTTATTCAACTGGCATTCATATGGTTTGCTTACAGTATTCGAGTCATTCGCCTTGGATCGATATGCATTTCCAGAGTTCATTCATAATTTTGGTAACGATTAGGATAATAGCAGTGTTTTATAGTGATCTAGCATAACTACCCGGCATTACACGGATAAAATAGGGCGATATGAGACGGGCAATTCCATTTAAGATATTTAGGACCCAATAGGGGTTAGGAGATTCATGAACCGGTTTTAGGTGTTTTCAGGCCCGATGGGTTTTGGACTTGCAATTCATAATATTTAAGTTGGGTACTTAAGTATATACCTGCCAAATGTTGTCCAAAGATCCATCGAACGGTGTAGAATTGTACAAGGAACAAACAAACAAGCAACCAAATAAACACATGTACAAATTTTGACATATATGTATATATATATATATATAATGGTATTTGTAAATATTTGGTTATATACTTCATCAGTTATAAATTTAAAAACATACTCAACAAAATTTTTACTTCCGCTGAGATCACCAAAAAGTAGTCTTCAGAAGCTTAAGTTCCGAGTTCAAACCCGGATTAAGTACGTTTTCATGGCGGAAAAAGAAATCTTCAGTACGCACCATCATACAAACGTTCTGCTGTGCCAAACAAACCTTACACGCATGGGGGCAGAAAATAAAAACTAGTAATAATTTAATTTCAGCAACAAAACATTTGAGTGCTCGTATACAAGCAATTTATTTCGTTGCGCCAAATAACATCCGTTTTAGTCAATAAAACATTTTTCTCAGTGTCGGCAGCAGCTTCAATGGATGGCCTTCGTACCGGCTTGTTCATGACTCTCTCAATATTGATTGCTGTTTATTATTGGTTCGCAGTAGCACAGGGCTTGTCTAAGGAAAGTCGGTCGAGTCATGGTATGACAGTACAAGAACAAGCGCTCAACGCCTGCCTTGTCACTGAGTGCATTTGCAAAACACTCGAGGCTTTTCTCAAGCTATTCAAGAGCCTGACACACACACACACACACACACACACACACAAGAAGTTTATGAATAACATTATGAAATTATAACCACGTCATCTATGGGCTAATAGAAACAATAAATCGTACTAACAAAACTTTTGGAAAGTTAATTCTAGTATTTTTTGAAATTTAAGTTGAAGTTAGACAAAACAGCGCCAGGAGTCCAAAACTTCACGTACCTGAGCACAAGAGTTGCATGTCATTGGCATAAACAACAAACAAAATGCCACAAAATCCATAGCAAACAAAGCGGCATGATAAAGAAACAGAATTTCCAAAGGACCTGGAACCAACAAATACGAAAGGAAGCGATATACACTTTAAAAAATGCTCATTGAAGCCAAATAGAAAGCGATAATACATTATCTTGCTGGGTGACAAAAGAGAGAGAAATAAAATATATATAAGTCTTGCTTGTATGATTAAACAACATATAGGCCCAAAGGAATACTTTCCTGTACATAAATAAAAAGACTGTGACTTGTGGTTGTGCATAAATAAATTTTTCTTTAGATTTATTCATAATTTCTTTTCCTTAAAAAACAAAAAATGCAAACAAACCACTGTATTCTGAACAAATAATTATTTCGCTTTATTTCAAAAAAATTAATGACAGTTTCAATAACCATAAAAGAGAGAACGCAATACCACGTTAAAAATCAGTTCTCACAAATTAAAGCCATAAAACTTGACCATAAATATTTTTTTATCACTTTATGATTCAATAATTTTTTATCTATAATATTAAAACAAAATATTAAAATAAAGAAAAGTGCGTTTCATGACACAAAATAAGTGGCTTTTTCCAGAATAGAAATTATTCCAATTAATGTAGCTTATAAGTCTTAAAATGAGGCCCCTGTGATACATTCCTAACAACCAGTAATAGAAATTTATATAAAATTAAAACTGCATTGAAGCTTAAAATTAATGCAAATCGTATATTAAGATCAAGCCAACTCTTCAGAGAGATATGATATTTACACCTAAAATATTAATTTTTCAAACGCACTTTATTTTTAGATAAGTCCCGTTGTAACTAAGCTGTACGACGACCATTGAATCCATGGAACAATTAAGTTACATCCCGGCCAAGAAGGTTACATAGTTCACTGTCGAACACCATGATGGAGGACATGAACTTGGCTACGTCGCCACCAACAAAGAATGGGGAGGCGATGTGCGTGAGATAGAATGTAGCCAGCACATGCAGTAAAGACTGGGCCAAAGCGTACAGTAAATGTCAGACGGGTACGTGCAGTGTGACCAGCCTACCACTTGCACCCGCACTAAAGCTAAATATAACCACAATTTTAGTGAGAGAATAGAACTAATGCACAAGTAGAACAACTATAGAACTGAAGTGTTACTCATGATAGAGGGAAAAAAGAAAATATCCAACCGGTGAAATTCATTTCGAAACACCGAACTAAATGTATATATATACATATTATATATATATATATATATATATATATATATATATATGTCGTGTCCGTTTGTTCGGACGCGTATAACTCCCGAAAAAATCAACCGATTTCCATTCTGTTTTTTTTATAAACCTTCCTTTCGTTCCCACGAGTGTTTGTACACCTTTCTTTTTTATCTGTATTACCTGAAAAGGTACTGAAATCTGCAGAAGGCTCATTTTTACCATACTTTCGCGTCAGGGAGTGCCTTTGTTGACGGCTGTCTGTTTGAACATTTCAGTTTGTGGTTCTCAATGTTTTTTTACATATATACATATACTTCTTTCAATTAATTTCACAGAAATGAATATAACCAAAATATNAAACACCTAACTCACAAATAAAATAACTTGGTCTAGGACCGACTACATGATGGCCACAAACAAAAACCCTACTACATTGTGGTAGGCAGTTGTCGCCACAAAATGCCATCATGCCCGCAGCACAACACGACGGAGACATGCTGGCAGGACGGCGGGATGAAAAGTGAGTTAACGAGGCGCCGCGTGAAGAATGGAAAAGTGCTAAACAAAAGACGAACTAAAAGCTTAGATCTAC
Organism: Clitarchus hookeri; assembly: GCA_002778355.1. Classification (NCBI taxonomy): domain Eukaryota; kingdom Metazoa; phylum Arthropoda; class Insecta; order Phasmatodea; family Phasmatidae; genus Clitarchus; species Clitarchus hookeri. The sequence goes on along the minus strand of NQII01001446.1, from coordinate 144,933 downwards.
GACGCTAGATGCCGCAGGCTGTCCAGAAGTGGCGAAACGTGCTGAAGTGCACATAACATGAGGGAACAGAATACACGAACAAAGGAACATTTGTTATGTGAGATCACGCGTCAAGCGGCAGAGCTACCCCGAGAGAATCTGCAAGAACTGCATCTGCAGGGAAGGGAGTGGAAGGGGTAGCCTCGGATGGCGACTGAAGGAATCTGCAAAGCAGCATTGCACATCCTGTTGGTAGAGAAACAATCTCTCGTGAAACACGGGTCTGCAGGCGGGGCGGGATTAAAAACGTCACTTTGAAAGCACAAGTCAAAACTCAATTGATATGAAAGTAACGAAAAAGTACGTAAATGACAAAATGTAGACGAACAATCATTTAATAAACTGAAATACGTAAATAGCACATAGCATACGCTTTGATAAAAAAAAATGAATAAAATATTTACCATGATTAATAAAACACCGGGAAAACAGACATTATTAAAAGAAAATTGTAGATGCCAAAATTGATACATTAATTAAGTATCAAAGATAATAAGACAATTAAATATTACTAGCAATAATTTTTTCTGAATAAAATACTGAAATGAGGTTTTAAAATTGTTAAAAAATAGTACACTAGCAGTGAAGCAACAGTAAAATAGTCGTGACGTATTTTAAACCGGCACACCTCCAACAGCTGATCTGCCATTGTTGATGTAGTGTGACACACGTAGGCAGCTGCCAGCGCCGCCCGCCTACCTGGAGTGTCCTGTGCGCATGCGCATGACGCGCCAGTTCCGCTCGCACCACGCGAGGCGCCAAATTCAAACTGTGCGCGGTGCACAGAGGGGAAACGCCTCCAAACACACGCTGCCTGCTATATAAATAATGATCGTCCTGGTGTGACCTACCGTCTCTTATAATTTTATAATTAATGTATTCAGTTTCCAAACATCCTGCACAAATACATATATATACATACATATACCTACATACATGTACATATACAAACACGTACATGCACAAATATATACACACATACACATATATTTACATAAATATAAATATCACATATATACATATACATGCATATAAATATATGTATACACAAGTATATACATACAGATACACACACTAGCTTACCCGGCCACGCGTTGCCGTGGCGTAAAAGATTTTGGTTCTATTCATTTCTGTGAAATTAGTTGAAAGAAGTATATGTATTTTCAAAATATTTAAACAATAAAAAAAAACATTGAGAGCAACAAAATTAAATGTTCAAACAGACAGCTGTCAACAAAGGCGCTTCCTGACGCGAAAGCATGGTAAAAATGAGCTTTTTGCAGATTTTAGTGCCTTTGCAGGTAATACAGATAAAAAAGAAAGGTTTACAAACACTCGTGGGAACGAAAGGAAGGTTTATAAAAAAACAAAATGAAAATACGTTGATTTTTTCAGGAGTTATACGCATCCGAACACACGGACACAACATTTATATATATAGACATACATATATTTTATATGCAGATATATATGTACTGTATATACATATACTGTATATACGTATGACGTATATACATATGATATACATATACTGTATATACATTTAATGTATATTCATATAATGTATATTCATATAACGTATATACATATACTCTATATACATATATACTCTATATATATGTACATCTGTATATGAATATTGTCTTAAAATACTAATTCATACGAATTTAGAAAAGATATTTTCACACACATTTTGGTATCAGGTAATATGTTCATTGCAGTTGCAGCAGTGTGTCATTTTCTTGAAATCCGAAAGTTAGTGCACCTGCAGTGTTTCATTTCTGGCTATTTTGTCTTCAAATTTATTTCAAAAGATATAATTTAAATACGAGTGAACAGCGAAACAAGTCTTCAAGAAATATTCTTCATGAAATTCAAACAACATGAATAATTATTCTGAGCTGTATCGTAACGTACTAATTTTATTAAATTTTTGGATCTTTACGAAAAAACGATATGGGTTTAAACTTCCTACATTTCGTTCTATTCATTGTTGGAAAGTCATTTCCCTCTGTTCTTATACTTTATTCAAACTTATTTTTTTTGATTTCACAATGAAAAATAACGTAGTATGTTTAAAATGGCAAACATAATTTTAGCCTTCTGAACAACTTTAATATGGCGTGCACTAAAGAAGGTAATTTTTGCTAGTTAATAAAAAAGAGGGCCATATTTTTTGTAAATAGTAACTATGAATCTCGTAGTTTCACATCGTCTTGATCGAAGTATGAACATTTCGCATAACGTTTGGGGGAATGCTTAATTTCGACCTCAGGATAGGGAAGTATACACAATGGAATAAAAGTAATTCAAGTTCTCAGTTTAGAGCGAAACAATTTGTAAAGCGAAGCCAAGCGAGGTGACGCAGTGGTAATCGGCTGGACTCGCATTCGGGAGGACATGGGTTCGAATCCTGCTCCGACCTTCTTGATTTTCGATTTGCATGGTTTTTAGGAGAACGCTGAGATGTTTCCATAGTACTGGTCAGGTTCATTCTACCCAGATCGTAGACAAAATGAGATTTCTTACTGAACAGTTAAGTCCTTATTTAATTTAAGAACGAGATAATGGAGACCTCAGCCAGTGCACATGCTCCACACTTCAAAAATGTTCACGTGCTTCAACTTACAACTACAAAGGACATCTAAATATACGTACCGGGTGAGTCGCCCGCGCCTATTTATCTGAATGTATGCAACCCACACACAATGCTGCCCATCTAACAAAACATTAATCGTAGCAGAACACCACGTGCGCGTTGATTCGTTGTCGTCAGTACAGAATACGATGAACGGATGGTGTTATGTCAGCAATGCGCTGAGAAGCAGTCACGTTTCAAAGAATGCCCATTCGTTTATTGTGTTCAAACAAACTATTGCGATGTTTACCGAATACGTTGGTGCGTGACGATTAGTCCTTAGTAACACACATCTACCTTGCTTCGTGCCATTGTGTTTCTTCATGTGACGTAAAAATACATTCACTGCTTACTGTATTGACGTAAATAAATCAACGCGCACGTGCTGTTTTGTAGCGGTCCTCTGTGTTCGCACCGCTGATTGGCGCAGGCTGACTACGACGTCGAATGTTCAGCCAACAGACGAGGCGCCGTAAGGAGTATGTACACAGCTCGGGCTCGGCTGCACAACAGACAAGTATTGTACAGAGTATGCAACTTACGACGAGAATACAATACAGGGTTAGATGCAATACTAATAACAGAATTAGATGTAGCAACGAGTTCATTGATGGCGAAAGTCTTCCAACATATTATATCTCTTGAATCTAGTTGACTCAAAAAGTTGACACCTGATACAGTGCTGTAGTGTGGATGTCTGTAAAAGCATACTTCCAGTATGCCAGAGCCATTGTGTGCAGTCATTCCTTGTAAAGCAAATCTGTACATGAAACTTGAAAGTACAAAACTCTCTTCAGCTGTAGTAACTTGCTTCACGAAATGTTGATCATCTTTCATAATGTCACAATCCAATGATCCAATATTCCGAACAACAGGTCTTGAGATGTATCGCCTCCTTCAGTATATTAACTCACCATTTATACAGAGGCTAGCAGAATCTCTGTGTGAAGGGATGCGAGTTTGAGTCCTGGATAATGCACATGAAAAAAAATGGATTTGTTCATTTGTTACTCGGAACCAGCATGTAAATAAAATGATGTAGCTTAAATATAAACAACTGAAACAAATCACTTCACGCCTCTTTTAAAATTTTACAATGGCCGCACCAGTTCCAATTTTGGGGCTATTAGAACTTTATTCTCTCTAACATAAAGTTCATGTTCATATTTTTGATTGATAACACTTCTGCCTAAATCGTCCACAGTTACGGTAGTGTGTTTTCGTCAACTAGAGCGTTTTTTCGCAGGTGTTTCTAATGAACTTAAGGTGTCTGTCGCAGTGCGTATTTGGTTTTTCCTTTTATATTAGTTTTATCGTTGCTTCGCTTCGCTTCCATCTGAGTAAAAAGCGGCGCGACGTGTTGCTCGACTCGAACGAACAGCCAGGCTAGCTTATAGTCGGTTCACGACTGGAAGAGACTTTCTTGAAGCCCTGCTCAAGATTTACTTTCAAGCCCATTTATGCCAAAGGTAAACAAACATTGCCATGTGACTGCCGTGTGGCAGCCACATGGCAATGTTTACATTCCACTGTGTGTGTTTACATGTGTTCGTACATGCACGTACCCATTATAAAAGTCATGTATATATTATTAATGGATATTCCACAAGCGTAAAGTTATGTGCAAATACTGCAACGTTAGAATAGAGTGGATAAGGAAAGACACGTGTACGAAACACTTAAAAACAAAACGAGAAAGTGAGCACAAATTAAAATCATACGATATTAAAAACCAAATAATGAAGAGCGGATATTAGTAAAGCAAGACAAATAAATGAATTATTTTAAGTTAAACAAGATAATCGCACAAATTCTCTGGCACGTGTGTCAACAACACATGGAACGAAGGTTAGTAAACAAATGGCCGCGTTACTTTCACCTTGAGCGTGATCATGTGACTATGCAAGAAACGTTGAAATCTAAATACGTTAGCATCACGTCATTAATAATTAGCATAATAAGATACAAGTCTTTTCGACACCCATTTGTAAGCGATACATTAACAATTACGTTAAACCTTCGGAACTATTTCCTCTCTTTGTGCTGGCAACCTAACGGCATAACTGCATCCGCGCTCGCCGCTGTTTTTAATGTTATATGCATGTCGCTGACGGCTAGGGTGTTTTTTCATAGATTGATTTTCAAAAGTTTCTTCCAGTCGTGAACCGACTGTAGTTTGCTTCGTTGTCATTCTTCTCTTTAACAGTACTTATTATTTCGCGTCCTCCCTTCTGTATCACTTTCCTAATTTCAACTTCGGTAGAAACCATTGCTGAAATAAGGATCACTATTTTCAGTTGGTCGCAGTTGCCCTTACAAGTAGTAGTATAATTACCAAATAAATAACGTCTTAGATGTCCTTACCTATATAAAAATTTCCATTCAGATGTGACGTGAACAAACAGAAAGTTTGGTCTCGACTTGAAAAACAGGACCGATGTTTGCACGCACGACTTTACACTGCTGACGCGACAAGCAAACAACTGCTGGCCACCCCTGGTTTTCCCAAACGGGCCTTGTTCTACTCCAAGCCCACCACAGTGGTGGTTCTCGTCAGCCGCACGCACCAACTACAGGAAGAGCCAGTGGCAACGCGAGCGTCAACACTGCACCACAACTCACGACTACTACGTCACTCGACACCCGCTGCCGACCTGGAGGAGGAAGGGCGAGTAAGATAAGAGGGTAAATAATAATAATGGCGTGTGGGGAGTGCATCCAGGGCAAGGCAACACTCTCCGAGTGACGGTCTTTCTAGCTGGGACCCGTAGGTGACCGTCATCCCCGAGCATGACAGAAATGAGACACTACAATGGAGCGGCGCTGGAATGCAAGGGCGGGGAAACGGGAGTTCCCCGAGAAAACCCAGGGAAATGAGAGAAGGGCGTGACCTTGTGTAGTTCACAAATCTTCCGGATGCAACTTGGCTCGGGCTGCCTCCCCCCCCCCCTATCTGTCTCCTGTAGCATTTTCTACAAATGCATGTAACAATTTGGGAATCTTTCCTGTCAAGAGGGTTCTTACGGTGTCACTGCTGGGTTTTTAATTTCTCTTCTTAGTTATAGTTTAGCTATAGGTACACTCAGGGAGATAACCACGGTGCCAAACGCAGCCATGGCTGCCCAATCATACATGTCTCCTTGCATTATTTCCCTCCCTTGTAGGCGTATAGGGCTTAGCTCTGAGACGCACTTAGCTCCAGTCCCTACCTCGTACCCTCGCATATCACTCAAAATAAAGGTAGGTTAGGAAAATATGACTTGGTCGAGTAGTAATAGTAGGAGTATTAGCGTTGCAAGTTTATCACAGAATACTAACATTTCAGCAGCCAAGTCCAAACCACACTGTTCTGGTTCTGACACTGGCGACAAAGTAGTGTGACGCTGCAGCGCGGCGGGGGGGTTGCTGCGCGGTTGACATGCGTACTCTACCTGGTGCACGCGCCACAGTTGCCGGCTTGGACAGCCCTCCGCGGCGGTGATCTCGGTCCTGGAGGGTTGTCGCNCGCCATTCAACTCCGCGTGTTTCATGACGCTCTGTACACACTTTATAACCCCCCCCCCACCAACAGTTTATCCTCCTGCCCATCGACTGTTATTACAAAATCGACTGTGGTAATGCGCACAGTGAATAACTGTGACAATGTATACATTTTTATTATCAGTTGTACGGAAATAAGTTGCCAACATCACTTCTGTAACACTAAGTATAAATAAAGGTATATTTTACAAGAAGATGGTTCAAGATATATGAGGTAATGTGTTTTTAAGAAGTAAGAACACTGTAAATGTTTGTTAGTGATTTTCGGAACAATTACCTGGAAACTAGGTACCACGATTATTTTTGTACCACAAGTAAATTAGAGCAAATTATACAGCACTTCAGCGAGTAATGAGTAAAAATTAAAGTTGAATTTAAATTAGCAAGTGATATATATTTCAGATTCAGTATAAACATGATACACGAAATGTGTTTTATGTACTGTCAAACAGTGTCTTGTAAAGTTGCAATATTTTATTTTTAATGATACAAGGCACATTTATGGCAACAAGATTCCAAATAATAATTTTTGTAGAACGCACAAACATTTTTTTTCCTCTGTAGTGTTGGCTTCATGTTTATTAAAACATGAAAGTTACTAATTAATTATTTACTTTAAATATAACAGTCTGCTATAAACATAAAATATTTAATTTGTATGTAAAATAATACGTGTGACGGTTAGCAATCAAGGCATTATAAATAAAAGATACAATTTATTTCTTTTTAATGCTTCTTTGAAGAGACACTGAAAACGTATTAACATCCATTGATATTATTAATCAGATTTCCACAGTGTTTAAAAGCAAAAACAAAGAATTTTCAATTTCAGACTATTTAAGAACTACACACGAAAATGCTGTGTTTTTGATATATATCTCACCATTTTACTGCAGGCAAGCTAGTACGTGTATTAACAGAAAAATATAAGTTTTGCAATTTCTCAAAAGCCAGTGAGTTAAACCGATTTCTTTAAGGGATGAAGGTCATCATTTAATAAAAGATTTAATTATAATTTCCTAATTTTATTTACATTAACTACAAACAAATTCTCTCGACCCAACGTCTCACAATAAATTGATAGCACTCGTTTACAATTAATGAATTCAATAAATGGAATGTATAATTACCTCAAAGAAATTAATGTAATTAAATAATTAAAATTAAGTTCTAATAGACCGTGTATCAAGCATTCGATTATTATTTTAATTATATGCCCATATTCAACAGTTCCAATATTTACAATAAAGTCCGTATAACAAGTTCATTCTGTCCCAGCTCAGTTAAGTCCATGTTCCACCAGTTCGCAATGTTCTAGAGTTCTCCGAGCGCCCTCACGCACAGTAGCCTTCACTCGTCGGGTGCCACGCCCTCTGGTACGTTCACACCACAGACACTACGTCCGCCGTAGCCTCGCAATCTCTCGTCGTGGTCCGTCCCTCACCACACTTGACTTTGTCCTCGCACTCAGCCAGATGGCCTCCGCCAAAGACTGCCAGCTGTTGGACCGCTGCAATATTTATAGGGTCGTAGGTCATCGCCCAGAAATTTCTCTAAGTGCCATGTTGCGCTGAGGATCCTACTTCCCAGAATATTTCTGTGCATCCTCTGCACTCGTCGACTTCTCCGCAGGGGTAAATAGGGTCTGTGACGTCAGCCAGGTCTCGTCGCTGTCAATCAATCCCCGGCTGCTTTCAAGGAGAGGAGGGGGGAGCGACGAGGCAGCGAGTGGTTCTGCCTGGGGGGAGGGGTGGGTCGAGGTGGATCACCCCCCACAGAGCCAGACCGCGCGTAACACTGCCCCCTCCTTAAATCTGTTCGTCCCGAGCTCCCCAACATCTGGACCTTCGTAGAGTACCAGTGGGTCAATGTGCACAACTTTAGACTTTTCTTTCAAGGAGTCCCGGCGACATATCAGGAAGGAAGTATCGCTTACTCGCTTCAAAATTTGGCAAGGGCCTTCCCAACATCCTTGTCAGATAGATGTGTTAGGCCTTATTCACAACGTGCAGTCGGCAGTCGGCAGTCAGCAGTCCAGCAGTCGGAGATGGTCCATCTTTATCTTCGACTGCTCGACTGCCGACTGCCGAAAATTTCCAACCAATCAGATGTCGCGCTCGCGATCACATGATGTAAACAAATATATGTTGCAGTACTGTTTATTATTTGTATGTTGATAGTGTGCATGTTGACTTCAGTATATATTGCACGTAATTATGGAAGGCGATAACTCAGTTAAGGAAATCTTAATTGATCTCGTAAAAGAAAGTACCGGTAAACAGGCCTAAAATATTTTATTAAAATTATGTTTGGTAATTTACAAAACACAGCTTAAGGAATTAAATCAGTTGTTTCCTTCCAATTGGGTATGGTGTATTGATATTATCGGGCTAGAAAATCGTTTTCCCAGTGTTTATTTTTTCCAAAACTAAACTAGCAATATTTATAAACAATACTTCAAAAACATGGACTGTGCATTGTGAATTGCATCCGACTGCCGACTGCGCATTGTGAATAAGGCCTTACCCCGAAGGTGTTTCCTTTCATACAGCCACATTAGCCATCCTTCTTAAAAGCATCGTCTGTAACTCTCGGACCACATCGAGTGTTCCTCCAGATGCAACTAGACACTGCGATATGCACGTCCCCTGCCCTCTGGCTGTCTTCCTTCTCCCGAAGACGCATATGTGCAGCTTCATCTGTAAACTGGACTTCTCTCGTTTCCTTGCCTGCATTGACTACGGGGTGACTTCTTACAGGTCCGTCTCCAGTATCCGTGTTCTTCTTACCAACTTACAGCGATCTTCTTTCGTTCCTTCAGATAGGATGATGTCAGTAGTTTCGATGGAACCGTTATTTGGATAGCCATTACTGTGGCTTTCAGTTTCAATTGTTGGTGCAGCTGTTCTTTGGCCAGTTCCTCGATGACTAGTCTCGGGTGGTACACCTGGACACCAGGCTCGTAAGTATCCCTCCTTTCCACAGTTCCAGCATTCTAGGCGCTTCCGTCGACGAGGGACAGGCGTCGCATCCCCTGCTTGGTTCAAATGCCCCCCTACCGCCGTCTCTAGTCTTCTTAACAAGCTCACGGTCTTACTCGCGCCTGGCTGCCGAGTCCTGCGTTTCCTTTGCAAGCACTACGTTCTCGCGTGTCCTGTCTGGCCGCACTCCTAACATTCCCGATGCTTAAGTGGACAAATACTGGGTTTCCTAGCACAGACTCTGGCAGCAATGTCTTTCATTGTGGTCATTAACTTCCTCGAGACGTCCAGGATGTTATCTCCATCGTAGTCATTGCACGGGGTAGCTGTCTGCACTGCATGCCGGAACATCGGCTCCTGCTTCGCTGATTCCACCGTCAATGCTCGGGCCAGGGCATCCTGCATGCTGTGTGGCAATGCCAGGCGTACAGCTCGGCGCACATCCACATCGGCAATAGCATCCACGATGCATTCCCACCTCTCCAGAGACAGCTAAGAATGCCGCATGATATCACGCCACAGTGGCTCCCCTGGTCTCTGGATGCGGCTTCTCAGTTGGACATGGGGTGCATGTCGCAGGTAGCGGTCGCCAGATCGCAGCTCCAGTGTGGAGTATTCCAGTCGATGTAGTTCTGGCAGGGACTGCAGTATGCTCAGCGTAGGTCCCCTCAGGACGGCCGCCAGGTAGCACGCCTGCTGCTTGTCAGCCCAGCCACTCATGGCGGCAACCATCTCGAACTGGTGTCGGTATTCGCGCCAAGGTGTCTGTCCATCGTAGGGGCGGGTTTTACTGTTCCGCCGCCTTTGCCCACCCCTGGCTGAGGCGTACCAACACTGCGGAACTGCGGCGCCTTCCCTGCGATGGCTGTGTTGGCGGCGACCTCTACCTTCTCCTCGGCTCGGTGGAGGTCGATCTCAGCCGCTGCACGTCTTCTCTGCTCCTGCAGGAATTCCTGCCATTCCTTCCTGAGGGCGCTTACTTCCTGTTTCATTTTCTGCTCAACGCTGTCAATAATTTTATTCACACTGTCCCTCACACCGTCAATTTTCTTATCCACACAGTCTATTTTATCGTTCACTAATTCACCTACACCTTCTATCTTTCAGTCTACATTCTAATTGATACTGTATATTTTTTTATACGTTTGTCGACTACCTTGCTAACACTGTCTGTTTTTCTATTCAAATGTTCGTTTACTGTTTATTATTCTATCCCCATTTTCGTTCGCGCTGTCTAATTTTCTAGCCACATTTTCGTTTACACTGTCTATTTTTATATCTACCAGTTCACTAACATTATTTATTTGACTATTTACATTTACATTGCCAGTAACAATTGGACTATTTACAGATTCCCTGACACAACTGTGCCGGCACTGCCTTCCAAAAACTAATGTCCCGGGGATCCAATTGAGCTAAACAGGTAAACTTCAGGTTACTTGAATTATGACGTGTACGAAAAAAACCCAACTCTAAAAGTCAACTTCCTGCTTTAGCGGTTATATCTTGAGATCAAATAAATATAAATAACTTAATACGACTCCCTCTTACGCTAACTACTTTACGACACCACCAGTGGCAACGGAAAGTTAAACAGTTTAAATTCCAACTTTAAAAAAAGCCCATAACATGCTTCTGTTACGTGCTGTAGCTCGCACCGGCCGAGAGTTGCCGTTATGCGCGGTCCGGTATTGTGTTGCTCNGGGGGGGGGGGGGGGGGGGGGGGGGGGGGGGGGGGGGGGGGGGGGGGGGGGTGACCAATCACGACACACTGACACATTACTGAAACTGGCCTGATTTAGAGTGGAGTGGAAATGTTTGAGCGACTGTTAACACCCGGGTCCTTGAGAGCCGATGAGGGCGAAGCAGCGCCAGAATGCAAGGTCGGGGCAGTCGGGAGATCCCCGAGAAAACCCGCCAACCAGTGGCAATCAAAACTCGGTTCGCCTTTGTGGGAGGCGAATAGTCTGACCCCTACACCATCGTGGCCCCACTAATTTAGAGAATTAGATTACACTGTTTTTGTTAGATGGACTAATTGTTTATTAATTTGATCTAAGTAATTATAAATGCATTAAAATTTACCAGTTTACATATATGAACGTAAAATAATTTATTATAGGTCACTGTGGAAGAATTTGTATATGTTATTTTGTAACACTGTAAATAAATTAGGAAACTTAATGAAGTGATTTTCTTTTATTACAACCTCCATCTCTCACGAACGTGGCAGCGCCCAGGGGCATGAAACAATATTTATCCACGACGTTCATCCTTTATGTTTATCACACTTTAGAACCAGTGGTCTAGAATGCGACTATAATACGAGCTTTCTCCGCCCGCATATCCCCCACACAGCTAACACTTTAGACTGGCTTGTAGCCTAACAATCAGGCGCTCCTGATAACTTCCATTGTTATGACCACGTTGCGTCCGCCTTTTCCGTCACACTATGCTTTACAACGCCAGAAGCTGCAAAAACAATGTCAACATTGTTTCTCCACGTATTATATATATATATATATCGAAGGGCCCCGCACGCAGAATAAAGGGACAAAATTTCGAATAACTGGAGAAGTTGTACAAAGAGAAAACTCAAGGCTTCAACGTGAACAGGAAAGTACTCAATATTCGTAAAAGAAGTCGAGAACGTTGAGTGTTGTTCATATTTACTTAATTTGTAGCTAGTACAGAACAAGTCAGATGACAGTATACGAATAATAACATACATGAAACGATTTATGTTCTGAAGTTTTGGATTTCAAGTGAGATGCATCTGACTGTTTAACCCGTTCAGTGCAGAAATAACTTGTACGCTCAGTGTGGCAATCGTCACGTTGTTTGTTTGTGCTGTATTTGTCTGGAGCGTGCTTCTCGCCACCAATGGGAAACGTGCTGGTTGTTGGTTGAAGTCAGTATTAACCATTCATAAGCGAGAGTTGCAGAAAGTTTGTTCAGTCACATTTCTCACAAGGAAAGTGCTGGAATCACTGGCCACTGATTCCTTACGTACATACAGCGCCGGCCATAAATATCCTTCATGCGCAACATGTCCATAATTATGGACACAAACACTTAACAGGTTAATTTTTTTCCATCATTCAATGAATGCACGTAATCACTTGTTGGCATACATAGAAATGAGAGATGATTTAACTGCAAAACTACCATCAAAACGGAAAAAAAATTTCAAAAATAAAAAATGGCTGCAATTATTGTAGTAAAGTAGGCAGACGTTAGAAGTCTCAGGACTGTTCCGAATGTGAAACGTTTACATTTATTAACACTGAATACTTATTTCATGTACGTACGCGCAATAATCAACATATCAGTGACATATTTACGTTGGTAACAATTCCGTGGTCAAAACTTATCGTCACATGAGTAATGTAGTAATCGTTTCTCTGGTAGTTTTAATTTTACTTTTGTTGGAACGACATGTAATGTGCACGAAAGTATGTCATAATCAGGGTTTTCAAAAGTAGTTTACTAACCTGTTAAGAGGACACGTTTTCAAATGGACTTAATAAACAGTCAGCCAGTTTGAACAGTGTTCATCAAGGAAGCAGCAGCATTAGATACAGAGAGAGAGAGAGAGAGTTGGAGGGTAACTGGGAGAGGGGGTGGCCACCAGGTGGCACAAGTAAACAATACAGACACAA
>NQII01001446.1:116489-131014 GCA_002778355.1 Clitarchus hookeri | reverse complement strand
GGGGGGGGGGGGCTACTGAGGCAGGGAGCGGGGAGAACGCTCAGCCTCACTCCACTGCTCCTAATTGCGTCAATTGTGAGGCATTGTGTCTGCGAGCGCGCAGGCCAGGAGAGGGCAACAGTCTTGAAGGAGCTGGGCCTTACACACACACAACCATCACTGCCAGTAGCAGCTAGATCAAGCACATCATCACCGCAGCCGGGCCAACACGTCTGGCCGCTCACAACTCTAGTTGGTTCACTAGTACAGAAAGTCCTCGTTAGTACTCTTCTTCCGCCCACTTCCCCCTCTCCCGCCGCATGGTTGTTAAGCGTCGACACGGCAGAGCTGAATGTCAGTTGCAAATACACATATGATACTATAAAGCTAGTTCAAAACTGAAACCAGTTTATTTGAAGAACGTTTATTATTACTACACTTCAAATAAAACAATTAAAGATAAAATAATTATTTTTCCTTGCTCCTAACAATATTACTGGAAGTCAAGTATCGATTTTAAACGTTTTTAGTTACCCAAGATCGCGCAATGCAGCGACCTGTACAAATTGTCAAAAACGTACTTAAAATTGTTGCTTCCGATGCTCATAAAATGCACACAGGAATTTATATCGTATGAAAGAATTTTTCGTTAATTTAACTTATAAATAATAATGACAACAATACATCGTTGTATTTGAATGTGCTGTATAATTTATTAAAGAAATGCATTGACAACTTTATCTGAATGTAAGTGCCCCAGTGTTTGGCGTTCAAAGACCGGGCAAAATGCCTATCAGATTATTTTTCAATATTAAAGAATAATTACTAATGAGAGTACAGAAAAAAATTTCTTCGGTCTGCCTATACACATTTTTTAAACCAGGAAATTCGCAAATTTCATTTGCCGTTTTGAAAAATTGTTAAAATTACGCTACGCGCGAAGCAATATGTGTTTGACAGACTTTTTTTTTTTTTTTAATTATCCATGATTTACTATAGCTTCGTTTTATGTTTCACTTATGCGAAAAATGCTTTCTGTTTCAGTTTTCTAACTACTCACCAGGATATTTCTATTAACTTGCTATACGAATAAGTATGCTGATATTAATGTAATACTCATCTTTACAATTTACGTTATCACATGAATATTAAATGAGGTCACATAATACTGTCTGATGTATTCTTATCCTAAAAAATTGGGGCCTCGGTGACTAAGTGGTTAGCCTGCTCGCTTCCCACCATGACAAACCGGGTTCAATCCCCAACCGGGTCACTCCCGGTTTTCGCAAGTGGGAATCGTGCCGGACGATGCCACTGGTCGGCGGGTTTTCTCTGAGATTTCCCGTTTTACCAGCTCCTTCATTCCGGCACTGCTCTATACTCACCTCACTTCACCCTCATCGGCTCTCAAGGCCCCGATGTTGAGACCCGCCATTATCTCTTCACTCTCTCACTTTAAGTTATTATGCTTGCTACATGTGATATTTCACCTTTTCTGCACTTTATTTTACCTTAGTTTAAGAAACGTTATTGCACTTGTTTTAAGTTTTCATTTGATAACCCCACGCAACAATTATTCTTTTATAAAGTGTTTATAATCATCGCCTGTTAATCAACATAATTCCTACTACTCGCGTTTCTTGACAAACTGTGTTTTACAAACCAATGGCGAGCGGTCGATGGATCAAGTTTTATTTTGTTTATTTTGGTGGTTTATTAAGCACTAACAGCTCTTAAATTAAAGCTGGCTAATTAGGGACGGACGGTTCACAAATTAATTTTAATTTATTTATCGTGTCAGAAGCAAGAACAACTAGACGTATAAACAAGGGAGTACATAATAATGTACAAACACACAGTTACAACGCAAAGTCTACGTTTCATTTAGACAAAAGTTAGCACCTTGAAGAACATTTGGTCTCGGCTCGATAATGTTGATGCATCTGGCTGGACACGAATACACTGAAATATGCTGTCTGTGGTCAGTAACCCATTGCACTCACGCCACATCGATTTCATAGATATATTGAATGTTCCAAACAGATTAATCCTATTTCAAAAGACTATATCTTTTTAATTAGGTGACAGTGAACCATGCGATAAAGAGCGAAATACATGTATGGAAATAAGCGTTCTGCTTTCAAGTGTCACAAATGCTCGATATGCACCCCAATGGACTCCAACTCACTAGGGTGTCGACTCGGTGCTTGGCTGAGCCATGCCAGGGTCCCCCTCGTCAGCGAGCAAGACCGTTCATTGCTAATAGAGGACTGAGATGTTTGACTTGGTCGCCGCTAGGTGCGTCCCTGAGGCCCCAGCAGGTGAGCGCCCTTCAATGAGTGCCAGGATGACGGACCCACAACACAACACCTTGCATTCTCCAGTTCAACAACTGCAAGTCTATGCCAATTGTGAAGCGTGATGTATGGCGAGAGTGCGGCGTTGCACCTCTACTGCTCGGAGCATTCGACGGGTTGTTTGTGCAAGGTGGAATCAACAGGTCACCTCCGTGTTTCCGACGAAGACGCTGGGCGCATCCCGAGGAGTTTTGCAAGAAGTCCTTGAAAATGCACCCGTCGTGGCAGCCGAGAGCTAGCCGTTCCCCATATGACTGTCTGGCGAGTTTTGCGACGGCGTTTGTTGTTCGAACCTCACAGGATTGAACTCCTACTCCAAGGTGATAAACAACGACGTGTGGCGTGCTAGTGCATTCGTTCTCGGGAAACTGGAGATGACGCTTTTCTTTCACACTTATTGTTCAGTGACGAGGTCAAGTCTCGCCTCAGAGGCGCGGTAGAACCCCACAACGTACAAGTATGGGGATCAAGGCCACCACATACCGTAGTCGAGTATCAGAGACTCGCCTAAAATGAATGTCTTCTGCACCGCTTCCCGAGAAACTCTCTGTGGTGCGTTTGTTTTTTCCTGCCAACACTGTCACGGGAATCTCAGACCTGCGAATATTGTGAAGATTCCGCTGATTTCATTTCCCAGCAGGACGGAGCACTGGTACTTGAGAGTTCGAACATTCCTGAACAACGAGCCTCCATACCGATGCATGCGGATTCTGCCCCATACCACTGGCCGTCAAGGTCACTTCATCTCACTGTCTGTGATTGTATTGTTGTGGGGGTTTGTGAAGGGTTCAGCTAATGTGCCGCCCATTCCTACAAAACTAGCGCACATCACAACAACAGCGGTAACACCAGACATGCTTGCTAGTGTGTGGGACGAATTTGACTATCGTGTATTTGTATGCCGTGTTATATTGAGTATTTGTGATAATTGTAAGCAAAACTTCATTGTCAGACTTATATTTCACCCTTTAACCCAATGGTTATATGTCCCTTAGTTTTGAAATCGGATGAATATGTTTTAAAACGTTCTGTACCTCAACTGTGCTCCTTTATTTTGGATTATACATTAATTTGCCGGAAGTTTTTAACCTGTATATTGCATAGAAATAATACAACATTTGAGACTGGAAATATGGGAATGTTGAGCGTAGCTGTTATACAACGTGATTCTTGAACATGGAGACTAACTTCGGCAGGCTATTCGTAACTATAATAAAAGACTCAAATATAAGTACCACTTTTCTCGTCAATTGCCTTACTCTGTACTGTGGTTTGCCTAATTGGTATGAAACGCACGTTTGGTTTCGTATGTTCATCATGAATTATCTCACAAACTGTTCACCTGAGAATGTTCCGACAAGACAACCTTTTTCTTTCATTCAGACGTGCTGATTTACAGGACGTCCTTATAAAACGCTTAAAACGTAGATTTACAAAGTTTCATGGAAATATAGAGTGCCAGTAGTTATTTCCAAGAGGAACGGGGACGTCATTATCGACCGCGTTTATAGAAGTGTAGTAAGATTTATTTTATACAAAACACCATTCACAGATTTGTTGCTTAATAACAAGTGGTTTCTGATATTCTCAACTATACGCGTTATAAAACTCGAGTTTTGCGGGCGCATAGCTCTCTCAATAATCGCTTTAGGGGATATTGTACGGATATTTTCGTAAGGAACTGCCTGGTAAAGATTGTTCTCGTGTTTAAGAAATACATGGTGTATGGGCCTCGGTGGTTTAGTGGTCAGACTACTCCCCCATGGAGAACCGGCGGGGTCACCAGGGTTTTCGCATGTCATAGAACGTGGAGGACCTTGCCCTTATCCGGCGGGTTTTTCTCGGGGTACTGCCCGTTTCCCCCCGCCCTTGCACTCCGCTGCTACGCCATCTCCGCTTCGCTTCACCTTCACTGACGCCCAAGACCTCTCGGCGCAGTAGTTAAACTTTGGACTCGCGTTCGGGAGAGCCGGGGGTCGAATTCCGGCTCTGCTCTCCTGATTTCTGTCTTTCTTGGTTTCCCGAGATCGCTCCAGACGGATGCTGGGGTGGTTCCTTACTGCACGCCATGGCCGATTTCCTCCCCGTTCCTGCTTCTCTGAGCAACTTGCTCCGTCTATAATGACCTCGCTGTCGACGAGACGTCAAGATCCATTTACCAACCTACCTCCATACCTACTAACAATTTACCATTTTCCACCTAATCACCAAAGTGAACGGGGTCGATTCCTGGCGGGNAATTCACGTGGGAAACGTGCCAGACGATGTCGACGATTGGCGCGTTTTCTCGGGACTCTACTGTTTCCGTCTCCGTTACATTCCGGTACTGCTTTAAACTCACCTCGCTTCAACCTCATCAGCTTTCAAGACCTCGGTGTAAAGACCTGTCCGCATTCACACGTCCCTTCCCCTTAATGACTGTTGGGTCCGCCGTTATTGACGGTTCCAAACCACTGAATCTAGGAGTTAACCACGTTCCTCTCGCAACTTTTGCCTAACCTTCAACACTCAATTACACTTGCACATGCGTGAACACATTATTGAGTCGCCACAGAATGGAATCCACGACCCTTACCGCCGTAATGAGATGCCTCATTGGAGATCGGCCTGCCAGAAAATGCGCGTCTCATCTGTAGTATTAAAAGTGCGTTGTTGAATTTCTCAATATGTTATGTGACCTAGCCAGTGCAATACGGTTACTTATCTTTTATTTACAGATATTTTGTTAAAAAGTGTTTTTTAATGAGCAGAGTGCTCGTCGACAACTGACGACTGGAATGTTGGTAGGCGTGCTCCACAACGTGATTTGAGTGGAAACCAAGTCAGCTTGGAAACACTGTTCTAAGTGTAGCGAACTTGGATACAGCTTGTTATTGCTCAATACGAGTCGACCACCTTACCACAATCTCAAAAACACTCGGTACAATTGTGTACTACGACAAACACTAACCAACACTTGAGACAACTATGTTACATGTATATCTCATAATCATAAATCATCAGAATTTGTTTTAAAATGTTTTTGTGAATAATAGAGGTAAAGAACTCCTTTGCTCATCGCTGCCTTGACATAAAAATGCAACGAAAACATTTGAAATAAAGTATTTTCTGTTCTTTATTAGAGGTTCGGTTCCTGTTTCAGGTTGACTGAATTAAATGCAGTCAACCGGGGAAAGAAAATTTCTTCTCCTTTGAATATATGTTTAAAATCTAAAAATTTCGTTTCCGAAACTATAAGTACTTTCATGATTAGTGCGGCGGTCTATTTTGCAGTGTGCTGGGACTGTACCGAGCTGCCAGTATCACGGTCGGTAGAGTCGTCAGATCCATCATCCTTCGCTTTTATCAGCGGAAAGCGTAGCAAACACTATTATATTATACATTCTAATATTTCCCCTGGTATAATAACACTTCCATATAAGATTAAATCCTTTACATCAAAAAATATAATACGATTTTAAAAAATGTTTTTTTTTATTATGTTGGCAAAACTATGACGTTGATGAATTCATAAATGTATGTTACTATTGTTGTATTAAAGATACGATTTTGTAACTCATATAAAATATTTAGAGCCTGTTAAGATAAAAGATAGCAACATAAATTAAAAAAATAATTTAAAAATTGCGAAAGTAATTATTATTATATGTAATATTATATTTACTTAATATGTAATACCAAACTCTTATACCGAATAGGTAATACATATTACAAAATTAATAAACCGTGGTGATGTGACGAGAACTGTCTCGCTACTCCTTCAACGTTGACGTCAACTTGAACACTGATTGAATGCGAGGTCGTTGATGGCAGCTTTGTGTTCACCGCCCAGCAGGTGGAGGTTGAACAGAGGCGGACAGTTCGCTTGATGTGAGGGGTAAAGCGTGCGCCTGGCGTGAGAACGGACTTGCGGGGGAAAGTGTGGGAGGTGGACAGGTTGGAAACACAGCTGCGAGTGACATTTGTATCACAAAGAGTGCTTGACGACGTGGTGTCGTGTGCTGGGGAAAGCACGTGCGTGGGAGAGTTTCCAGCGATGGCGATGACGAGCAGGCCGCGAGTGAAAACTCTCCTCCTCTTGGACGAGGCATTTTGATAGTAGCGTGAGAACCAAGAACGACGAAACAACTATTCCGGCGGATTATAACAAATAAAACCACAACACGAGTCCAGACTAAAACGTTTATCTTCGAAATTACTACACGCCACCTATGTACCTGGTAGTACCTCTTTTATTAACATATGATTACTTATTATAAGAATTTGATAAATATTACTTCGCATAAATGCAGGTTATTTTTCTGCACTTTGTACTCAGCTAAAACTGTCAAAAGCCTATTGCAAGAAATACCTTCTAACTTATTCTGTAATTACGGATGTAAACTTTTTTCGTGACTATAAAGTTACGATGCCATAAAAACATTGCTTATTGCAAGAACGAGGCTGAGTAGAGGAGTGAAAACTAAGAATAAAATATACGGGTAATTTGTTATTACTGCCAACAGTTTGTCTCGGCGACGCCGTGAATTTAGTTCGTGACCGTGAGTGTGGGACGCCGTGCCAAATAGACAGCAGCCTACTGCTGCGAGAAGGCAGTTCATTATGCGAAGGCAGTCAACGATGTGATACACCGTGTAATCACACTATACGTTAAGGGCGTTAGCCACGACTAACTTTGTTATTTCTTATTTGTATTACATATCATTCAACTCGTAGACGAATTACGGGGTTACATTTTTCTCATATAAAATTTTTCTAGATCTCGTGGTTTTTCCAAAGTAATATCACAGTCAAAATTTTTCTGTTTTTGTAATGTACAAATAAAATTAAACAAACAATATGCTGAAAATTAAACAAAGCCAACTGAAAGGTCTTGTCTTAAGCCATTTTAAGGTTTGCTTAGCACAAGTTATTTTACAAAATTTCAGGAGCAGCCACAAATCAGATATACGGAAGAATTGTCTTGTATTGGAAGATTTTCTGAAATTGCAAAAACGTTTCCTTGTATGGTTTCATAGACGTCTTTAAGTTTCTCTTGGGATCTTCTTTCAAAGTGAATTATCTTATTTCTGTACATAAGTTAGTTCCCAGTATTTCTACATTTCTTACACAGTAAAGTTGCGATTTGTCATGTATTTATGAAAAAATGTGGTTTCGTACCCAACTAGGGTGCCTCACTCACCGCACATGAACACATCTTACTCACAAGTGACCTGCACTTTCATAGAGCGCAACAGATTCTTCATGTAGTGGTAGCTGTGATTCACACATTATCATACACTAGACTGTTGCAGTCACTGCGACCAAACTGTTGGCCATTATACAAAATCATACGTATATGTTCTGTGCAGTTTTCATTTCACTTCACAAACTCCATGTTACAATCCGCCATTTTTTTTTACACGTTGTACATGTCTGCACACATGCATGTGTGTATCTACTGTATGTATGATTGCATGCAAGCTCATCTAACCAAAAATAGGCGAAATACCACCAGCACGAATAACATCTGCGATTCGATTTGGACGAACAAGCGTCCGTATTTAGGAGACATAAATTTTCAGCCAGACTTACGTAAAATCATTGCAAAACCAGTTGGCAAGATAAAGTGGACGTCTTTCGATGTTGCTTAAACAGGTGTTACGATGATCGCACAAAATTAACCTGATTATTAAGTAGGTGTTACTTACAACAATTTTCAGTGCTTTCTTTTTACAAAGATAAAACTATTTAGTCACCTTCTTCAAAAAATATATTTTTACAGATGCGTGATATTTGATTACATTGTAATTAGTTAGATGTATTAGATATAGCACTTTCAAAAGAAAACATATACTAGTTAATTAGAAACTTCTTTTGCTGGAATTCTGTTTACATATGACAGAAAGATTACTGAAGATTTGGGAATCAGATTTAAAGATATATTAAAATTCCATTTCAATAATAATTTGTGGTACCAGTACTGTATTCGTACATCGTCATTCCGCTGACAAATATCGACATCCTGTAGGAATGCGCATCCTAGAAAGACGATATGAAGTACTGCTATGTGCTGGGAGCGAGCAGGTCCTAGGGGATTGGCCTGCGACGCAACTCCCTGGCGGAATGTCCACGGGTTCCTCAACTTCACACGCCACTGGACACTGCGAGGTGGCGGTGCAACCTGGCTAAGTGCAGAGGCATGTCTGAACAACGAGGACGCTACGAGACGCAAGCACGCGGCACGTAACTGTGTCCAGCCGACACTAAGGACAGTCATTTATGTGAATCACCCCTCCCCACCCCCGTTAAAACCAACACTATCCCAGATTAGATCCGGGCTCCATATCCGGCGGATTTTTTACGAGTTTCCGTGTGTGGCAAACGCTTAAGTGGAAGACCCCGCGAGGTTAAAGTAAAAAAAGCAATTATGTGGTTTTCTGAGCACCTATGAGCTACTGGTGCAGATCGCCTTAATTGCTAAGATATTGCTAAGACACTGCTAAGACATTGCTAAGACGTGTAAAGCAGTTTGGTATGGCAGTTTTTAAAAGATGAAAATGGTTTATGATGTAGTATTAAAGGGGCGTAAATAATATTTGTGTGTTGGAGGATTGTGGTAAGGGGGAGGGGAGTTCATCGTTCGGGATTGGGCCTTTGCATGGGTGGCAGAACAAGTGGGTCAGGGGGGTTTATGACACCCTATTAATCTGATGTAAGAGTTGGTTTCTCGAAAGAAATAGCAAGCCCGCATTAAAACTATGGTTTTTATTGCTAAATTAAAAACGTACCTAAAGACAAATCTGAGTATTATTTTCAAATATACTTCTAGTAGAATGGTGCAGTATTTCTAAAATTTATGTGATCGGATATTTTTTTATAAATGATATCAGTTACAACGTCCTTAAAATAAAATTAAGTATATGTATTATGTGAGTTATGAGTACGCCTCAATAACTTAAACAGAATTTTTCTGCGATATTGTGATACTTGCTAGCGTTAATTTTAATTTAATCTTTATTAGTCTTGACCCTTGACTCCCGTATAGTGACGAACACATTCCGCCGCAATGGCCTATGCATATCACACGACTGAAGTCTCGATAGAAACGCAAACACTGAATATGTTGATAATATCTTACTAAAAATGAATTTGGGCTTACAGCTCTGCGATTTTAATAAAAGAAAGTTATAAATTAGAAACCGAATTTGACTTTGTTAAAACCATATGAGCCAAAAAATGGCAATAAAAATAAAAACAATATTAAAGTAATTACTTGGTATCACTTAAATAAGGCAACTGAAATAGTAAACGAAATAAACGAAGGAAATTTATCTATACGGCAAGTGATCGTNGGGGGGGAGGGGGGGCTGTCAGATTCTCTCGTCCTCCTCCCCCTCCCTCGTTCACGGCCAGGTATCTACGCCTCTGTCCTGTGATATTACAAATTCGATGGAAAGTTGTCGAGATGATAGTGGCAAGTGAAGGATGGAAGCACTGTTGTTTGTTGGAGCGTACCGAGACACAACAGACAGTTGTGTGCAAGGGGTGTATACTCGTCGATCACAAGGAGCGACACGGATGTATACTTGTACGACGAGAGACGGGCAGATACTCGAGGAGCCGATGTGCTTGTCCATTGCGGTGAATAACTTCTTCGCTCGTGACAGATGCGTGTGAAGAGAACGTTTTCTCTACCGTACTGCGGAAATACAGGTGAGAATGCACCTACACTACAATTTCAAATAAGAAAATAAATAATATTTTACAGGAAAAAAAATACTGTTAGGGTCACCTGAGAACATTACGTAAGACAATTAAATTTTACTTTATATTTTACGTTACAAGCGATAAAAAAAAATTTGAACCCTAAATTATATTTTACCATTACTAATTTTCAAATAAATATTTTACTTCATTTTAAAACTATGTACTTTTAAGTTATCAGGTTTTAAAATGGCCGCACAACAGTAAGGTTACTTCTACTGCAGGTTGGGAAGATCAATGTTTAAAGTTTGGCAAAGAGCAGGTTTTCGCCACTAGATAAGCGCTAGTGTCGGAAAGGTGCCAGCTTTTCTATATTTTCTACGTTAAAAAAGAGTAGCATTTAATGATCATAAATCAAATTTAAAATAATTTCATACCTTAGTAAAATATTTTTTTTTATAATTTGCAAAGCTTGAAATTGTAATAAAAAGAAAAAATTTTAAACACTGCGCATCTAGTGGATAACATTTTCCCTATTACACAGTTCTCAATAAAAATTCTCGTTTTGTTCCTAACGAGAGTAGAATAAACTTTAACAAAAGTGTTAGTTGTATAATCCATTCATGGTTACTTCACACTTTTCTGAAGCCCTGCAAATGTTCAATTTCCAGGATATTCCCCCGCATCATGCAAACCAAGCTTAGCTAAGTCTATAAAATTACACCAAAGGACAACGCACGAATTCGTGAACACTCAGTTGTAATAATATTCGGCATGAGAACTATTTCTCACTAGGCGCTACCAAATCAGGTGTTTTCTCACTGTTTTTATTCAAATGTGTTGTAGATAAATTATAATTTACATATGAAATATAGATAAAATTTCAATGTAACGTTAAATAGTGTACTTCTATGTTAATGGAGGTGTAAAACGCTGGTTATACATGAGGAAATGACTAAATGTGCCATACATGGGGTGCTTATTGAATGGTTTGATTGCAAAAGTGTGATGAAGCCACGAATAGACTGCAAGAGCGAGGCGAGAGTTTAGCGTAGTGGGGTTGGTACTCACCGATCATGAGGAGAGAGACGGTGAGGTGGTCTCGCCCGCTCGCCTTCATGGCGCCCAGCACAGTGCCGACGACGGCGCAGCAGATGCCGACGAAGGCGATCATGACGATGAACCAGCGTATGGAGACTGCCTGCGTGACGACGACGCCGCAGCAAGACTTGGGCTCCTCCTCCGGGGTGTAGTGTTGTCCTCTGGGGGTCCTCCGCGACCTGCCGCAACAACCACCACCTCTCTCAACTCTCTGCACAGCTTGCCGCACCTGCATGCACACTGCAGTTGTCTACCTATTTGCATAAAGACAGTTACCACCTAACTATCTATACAAAGTGAAATGCAGTGAGAACACACTTGTGTTGTGTTCAGCGCAACCAAATTAAATGTTTTGTTTTTGAAACCAGATGATTTTGATGTTATTATTTTGTTTGCCCAAACCACAATTTCGTTGGAGCAATTAAAGATTTGTTTGGCTCCATGTACACTAAATAATTTCTGTTAATATAAAAAAGAATATGGAAGCCCGAGCGAGACACGAACCTAGACCACCCGCGCTCACGATCTATGCTCCAGACCCTCAGTCAGCTCAAATGACTGCTGAGAAAGTTTGAATGTTTATAATACATACATTCAAATACCGAACAACGTGAGCAAATAAACATCTCAAGTTTTACAGCTTTACTTTTTAGTTTCCTGATGAGCATGGTTTATTAGGATGTTTATGCCATTAATAAGCGTCAAAATATGCACTAACGAACACTGTTACTATCGTAATTGTCACAAAAAATTGCACACTAACTCTCAAGTTGTATTTGCGAACGAAGGTAATCAATGAGTGGCCAAACAATATACACAGTTTGACATGTACCATATTGTTAGAAGCGCCACTGACACCCCCTTCCCATCACCCCCTAACCCCCTTGCTAGAGGCCCCCAGTACACATGCCGCCTATTAACACGTGCTGCGAGGACAGGCCAGTCCCAGAGGATGGATAGGCAGTTAACATATGCCAAGGTTGTGCCGCTGGTCCCCTCCCCCACCCCGAGCAAAACCGTGTTAGAACTTGGACACACGCCGAAGAAATGCCGAGGTAAGCTGAGTTTCGCCGATACAACACTAGTTAGCCGCGGGAAAAGGGCTGACAGAGCGTGGCAGTTGTGCCACAGGCCCCCACCCCTCCCCCAGGCACATGCGTGAAAACAAGAACACATGTCCAGATAATGCAGAGGTAAACTAGAGCCCCTCTCGCCCCTCTCTCCTCTGCCAACTAGTGCGACATGTGTGAGGATCTGGGGGGAGGGCACCAAAGGAGGTTAAGAGTCCCTACTCGTGAAGGAAGTTAGGGAGTTTTTCAGTGGCCTTGCCACGACGCGGAGGGCACTCAGTTGTTGTATCCTCATGCCGAGAGACATGAGGCAGTCGGGTGAGTCAGTCAACCGAGGCCGGGGTTCGGACCCCGGCAGAGTCAGTGATGTAGAGTCAGTTGTAACCCGCGCCGAGAGGCCACAGACAGGAGCACCATGCCGAGGCGCGAGATTAGTCAGTCGTGTGATGGGAATAGAACAGTCGTATCACCAAGTCGGGATGCGAAGTGCGAAACCAAGAGGAGTCTAGTTGTGACCTCATAACGAGGGGCGCCACATCGAGAGGAAGTAGACAGCGCCGGAAGGCGACGGTCAGGTGGGAGCTCGCCAGGATCACCAAGTCGGGACGAGAAGTGTGATACAGAGAGCGGGAGTCAGTCAGTCAGTCAATCGTGACGTCACCGGGGAGAGAACCCCGGAACAGTCCGTCGTTGAGAGCTGTCATCGAGACCGGAGGAGGAAGCCAGCGGAGTCCACCACGCAAACTAGAACCAGCCTGTGAAAGGCTGCCCAACTAACCAGACCTCAACCTACCGCCGGAACACCCAGAACTACCAATACAGCTAAGTACTAGCTACGTCGCTCAGGGACATGTCCCGATGCCTAGTGTCCCCCAAGACGTCAGAAATGTTAGCCAGAGTACTTTAATCAGCCCTTCAGGATCACAACTCGCAGGGTAAAATATGTATTTCTGGTAAAGTATATGTGAATATCCGGAAAAGTATGTGTTTGTTTCCGGGAAAGTATGGGTTTGTTTCCGGGAAAGTATGTGTGCATTTCCGGTGAAATATAAACCTTTTAAGACCAAGATGTTATGAAGTTATTGTTTACTACCCTTATTCAACATTCAAGGCGCCCATAGTCTGCACCAGAGGGGTAACTCAGACTCTATGAACCGCCCTGTATCCCACAGGCGGGGAGTAGCGTCAAGTTGAATCAACACAATATTTAGTTGACAGTCGAAATTGTTTCGGCCCAACACATAGGTTAAGTTTATTTAAACGTGTATCTAGTTAGATGAACAAGATTAATTTTGTTGCTTTTCAAGTTTGGTTTACCCAACAAAAAATTTTGTTGGGGCAACTAAGCATAGTTTTGGCTGTATAAAAACATATATTTAGTTGGCTGCAACAAACCGTTCTCTCAGTGTGGTATACCGTAACTAAAAATGTTACCAAGATGGTCTTTCTATTGCCTTATGACTGTCTTTGCATAAATACACGCCAACAAGGTGTCATTATGAACGATAATGGAAACAAATTGGCCTACTTATTGAGGTTAATTCCTGCAAAAACACTCCACAGAGAAAAACATGCCACGAAGAGGAGAAATGTTAGCTTTTGTCATACTTGCCTACAAATAAACGGTGCCTTGAATATATTTAATAAGTAGATGTTATTTTTCGTTTGTGATACTCTCCTAACACTTTGTTGTAGAATGTCAACGAGATGACGGATTTGGTCGCGGGGTAAGTGCTTCTATCTCGTGATGCTCAAATCGAACTAAGCTCATGTGAAATGAATACCATTTACGGTTGAAAATTCACTTTATTAACGAAATATCGGGCACAAGACACGCTGAAATTACGGGAAAAAGAATATTATTATTTAACAAGTAGATTCTTTTGTTTCAGAACACAGTTTGCGGCGGTGTGACCTGGCCATTACAGAAACGTTACAGAATTACACACAAAGCCTGTTACGAGTACCTGCCGTGTTAGCAGTCTTTATAATAAAGATACGATACTCACACTGAGTGTCTTTAAACAAAAACGCGGGAGTTCTTAAAACAAAACGCGTATCTTCATAAAACCATGTTTAAAACACCGTGTAACAGTTAACAACATATTTTAATAAAGGCATTGAGCTGTTACCAAAAATATTTATATAATTCAAAAATACACTCTTTATGAATATTTCGACGTCTGACTTCTCCAAACAGTTATTTCAAGTACGAAATACGTTAATTTCTTACAATATCTTCCATTGTATGCTTGCTTATTTTATACTAGCTGTGCCCACGGCTCCGCTTGCGTGGACTACAGAATTATTGTTTAGGTTTTTTTAATAAATT
>NQII01001446.1:103104-116446 GCA_002778355.1 Clitarchus hookeri | reverse complement strand
GGCTCTCCACGTTTTTCACAAAACTTTTGATATCTCTTAAAGTTTAGGCGGGAATTGTATGCTGTATAGAACATTTATTATCTTCGTTGAACAGTTCTAATGACATTTTTTTTCTTTCACAAATATTAAGTTTTTGATGGGGAAACAACAGCTTGAATTCTATGTATATTTATTGAGAAAAAATTTAATGGTAAAAACGCTTATTAGTATTTCTCTGTTATAGATAGATATATGCTACCGTGGAGTTTTTTTAGATTTTTTTATTCTACACAATTCTTTACTTCATGATATTGTTCCATCTTTAACGGTTTAGACAGCGTATTGCAAGAGCGCGCTGGCGGCAAACTTCTTTCCGACTTGATTCACTATTATCGTCACTGCTTATACCTGGCCAGAGAACATAGCTATGAATTAAAAAACACGTAAATCGGATAAGTGCTTCTCGAGTGATAAGCTCACTAACAGACAAACTGAGAGACGTTGAGTTCTATAATATGTATATAGATATGAAGTGTTGCTAGTCAGTCGCTGACAAGGAAATTGATACTTCTTAATACATATCAGTTACTGTATCGTGCATCTCTTCGTCTTAATGTACAACCTCTTTTACTTATTATTTTTCTTTATTTTGTCGCATTTGAAAATGTTACTCTGCGAGCAAACTTTACTCTTTGGATGTTTAAATACTACAGAGTAATTAATCTGAGCCTCTTGTCAGAGTTAAACTTTTAAATGCATAGTTCGTGTTTTCGAGCCAAGAGGCTGACATATCGCGGCGGAAATATGCAACTGTAAAAAGAGAATAAACTGCCTTCACTTAGGCCCATATGACTGACTGCAGTCAAATGAAATGCAATGCTTATTAAAACAGACGATTTATAGCCGACATTGTATAAATGTTTTCCCCCCATAAATGAAGTAACTTCCTCAAACAAATAAAATTCAGTTCCACTTTGTAACATCAAGCAAATACATTATAAAGTTTTGGTATCAAGGCAAGGTATGGTGTGTCGGTACACACATTCCCGAATAAAAATATGATGTAAAAATGATGGTGACATGCGCTGGGTATTGACTAATGATAATAATACAATACATAGTACTTACACCCGTACGGGCGTACTTACATCCGTACGGGCGTACTTACACCAGCACAGGCGTACTTGCACCCGCACGGGCGTACTTACACCTGCACGGGCGTACTCACACCTGCATGGGCGTACCTACACCCGCATGGGCGTACTTACACCTGAACGGGCGTACACACACCTGCACGCGCGTTCTTACACCCACACAGGCGCACTTACACCCGTACGGGCGTACTATTGGAGAGACTTCTCACGCGAAGCGGGTGTTTCGCTGTCTGCACTCTCGCGGACAAGTACTTCCCTCCAGTGCGGCGTTATCTATGATGGACCGCAGACGCTAAATGATCGCGGTGCTGTTCTTGCACAACCGTCGACGTAAGATAGGCGCAATAGGAAGTGTTGGATACATCCCATGTTACAGAAAAGGAGCGAATTCGGTGCATTTCGTTTACTGTTCGAAGAATTGATGCAGGATGAAATTAAATTCTCTAACTATTTCAGAATGTCACGCGCATCTTTCGATGAGTTGCACGGTCGTTCGCAAGAAAATTTGCAGCGACAAAACACCAAAATGAGGAATAGCATACAACCACGAGAAATGCGTGCAGTAACACTCAGGTAATATAATAATTTATTACATTAAAAGTTAGAAATTTATAATGACTAAACTGAAGATGTAGGAAAATATTGGTTCCAAAAATTATTTAAATGGAAATGGAAATAAAACGCTTGAACTTTTATGTTTAGCTTGTAACGTCTATGCTGCAGTCTGTGTATTGGGAAAGAGAAGAACGTTCTGACATTGCTGGTGATGGACTTTGAAACATTTCAGTTGATACTGACGTTTCTCTGTGCTGTTACATGAAACTGGGAACTGAATGCACAACGTATAGCTGCGGAGGCGTGCTGCTGTAAATGAATGGTGTTCTGATCTGATGTATGATGGCGCGAAAGGCCAGAAGTACGTTGTGATGTAGTGCGTGCGTCGCTGACAGACGAGGGGTGGGTACTGTGTTGAAGGTCTTCTTGTGAACTGTAGAGTTGTGGTGGAGGAGCATTCCGCTGTTGTTGTTTGATTAATTGTGGAAAGCCCATTTGGAAATCCACAAACCGTTGGTCATTAAATTGTTGTATTGATGGAAAAATTCCCTTGAAAATATTAAAATGCAATCAGTATTCGCACGTGGCTCCTGCTGTAGTTCTGATATCATTTTCAGCTCGCATTCGTCCAGTTTACGTTTCCTGCCTTTGCTACCAGAGAACCCCTTGTTCACTACTGGTGCTGCTGGCTTTGCAGATCCTGTATTGATGGCGTCCAGATTTTCTGAACTTTGTGTGTTATTGTCACCACCATCTTGTCCACTGGGTGTTCCTCTACCTCTGCAATGTTAGAATCTGTTTGCCTGAAATCAACAGATTTCTTCAAGAACTGCAATTGTTCTTAGAAAATATATTTTCTCAATTTAGGTGCAACAGCACCAGACTTTTTCTCGTCCCTTTCTTTTCTACAGCATTTCAGCCACTGATCACGTATGTCAGTCCATTTCTTGATGACTTGTTTACCTATAAGTAGAAAACATCTTGTTGGAACGTGCCATTTGTTAGTAATATCTGTCTCAAGTAAACTCACACTGAAGTAATAGTTTATCGCAAACATGTAACTATTATCATCCAAAATTCAGTACACAAACATAAATACAACAATGTTTGTTTTATTTGGACGAGACAGTACAAAATATTACAACATATTTGAGCTAGAATCTCTTCAAATCACTGGAGATAGTTACGTTTCCAGGTATATCAAGAACCGTCCCGTCAGTGTGAATTTATCAGACTGAATAGAATTGATGTGCTAGTATGGTTAATATCCGAGTTTTCTCAGCATATTTTAGACAGCACAATTTACCATAAAAATTTGATTCCCACATACTTTGCAGTGATGCTGTGTCACATCAGCTGTGATAATTAATTATCTATGGTACTAGGCTATGTGATAACGAGAACTTGAAATGTTCAGTGGCATGAGAAACATAAGATATGTTGTAGTTGGCTAGTTAAATTAGAACTGGACGTTCTATGTGTCGCACAGTATTTTTGGAGGTATCTAGAAGCGGGTGCACATTTACTTATCAGGACAACTTATCGTCTGAGCATTTCTACGATAAGCAAGATTGTCAGAGATGTATGCATCAGCATTTGGTCAGCCCTGCTTGAGGAATGTATTCCGAAACTAACTAAACCTTTGTGTGAATCCATATCTGAAGAGTTTTACAGAAAATCCTATTCTCCTCATGCAACTGGTGCTGTTGACGGCAAACATATAATAATAATAATAATAAAGCCAGCACACAATGGTTCTATGTACTTTAATAACAACAGTTATTTTTTTTTGATGTTACTAGCAGTGGCTGATACAAATTATCGCTTTGTTTATGTGGACATTAGCTCTTATGGAATGGAGTCTGACTCGTCTATTTTGAATAAATAAACTTTGTGGAAATCCTTACAGGACAGAATGCCTTTACCTGGATCAGATGCCCCTAGTGTGACATATTATTTTTGAGTGATGGAGTATGTTCTCTACAGACTAACTTGCTTCGACCTTTCGGTGGTTCTAACCTGAGTGTTAAAAAAATGTTATTCAATAACCGACTGAGCAGGGCCAGGCAGTACGTTGGGTGCTCGTTTGGCATCCTTAGCAACAAATGGCCCATCTTACATCGTCCTCTGAATGTCAGTCCTGGGTTAGCAGTGGACATTTTGTAAAGGCATGTGTGGTTTTGCACAGTCATGTCCGTGACAGAGATGAGTACAACTTTGAAGGCGCTATGTCAGTGGTGGGACTGCAAGATCCACATAACAGTCAATCTCTACGTGATGGGATTATTGACGCCGGTTAATATGGTCGACTAATGAGCTGTGTTACCCAAAATCGCATTTAATGTGATGCTCTGAAAAATGTTACCCTTTCCGTGAAGATACTCACCGGGTTATATTTATAAAAATTATATTATTAAAGGTGCAATGCCTAACTTTTAACTGACAGAATTAAATTCTATGCGAAGTCCTGAATTAAAGGACAACCTACTCAATTGGGCACATATAAATTAAAAAATGCATCTATGAATAAAATTCTGGGATGAGCAACAAGCAGAACTCAATATTAAGCGCTATTCTGAAATAAAGCGGGGGGAGGGGGATTGTACTTGACAGGGTACGTATTACAACTAAGCAAGGCAAACTTGAAATATAAATAACACGAGAAGTTGTTTAAATTATTAGAATATTTAATTTTAAAGTTTATTAAGGTCAATGCAATTGAAAACTTATTGTTTGCTAAATAATAATAACATTTGCGTGAAATTCTGCATCTTCTCCATGCATATTTTGATTGACTAGGCATGATTAAAAAATGTATTTAATATTATTTGAGACTTGTGTATTGAAGTGGAGACTCTCGTTGTTGCGGAATAAAATTAAAGAACACCATTATAATCACGCACACTAATTTAAATTTATATATATAAAAGTTTTCTTACAAAACTTTTTCTGTAATTGAATAACTCGTTTCTGTCTTTGATGATATACATAATTACATATAAAATGTTATACAAATATCGATTTGTCTCAACTATGGAAACTCCAAAATCGCTCATCTAAACCTCTTAAATGCAACTTTAATCAACATTTGGTAACAATTCATTAAGTTAAAAATACAATATTTACACAAAAGTTATCTTTTGAAGTGTTAAACCAGCGTAAGTGAGATCATTCCATACGTCCGAAAGATATACTATATTTCCTCTTTCACACTCTGCCACGTCACGAGTCCTTCTTTCACGGTCAAAATTAGTATGGCGGCATATCCCATTAACAGCTTTCGCGGCTCAGTCCGTCCGGGCAGTGACTGGGCTTAGATTTGGGGGACAGACGGTTTCCTGTACTGTTCCCCGCCTCCTCGCTCACCGGGCGTAAAGAGCTGAGTCTAACCACACTGCAGTCTTTCGTTTCGAGCTCTTTCAGTTGCCGAAAGGAGAACCAATCACATCCTTTTTACGGGACATGGCCGGCACCTCCCCCGACAAAACCATTCACACTCCATTCACTTCCACACCAGAGATAATCTCCTCACAGAGTTATCTCTTACCTTCTGTTTACCATATTCTCAATCCAGTGTCCATGCTTCTTCGTCATCATCAGGTGCCATGTATTCACATTTCAGTTCCATAATCACAGTCCAGTTTCCATTTCCAGTTCGTCTTCAGACCACTTGTACATTTCATTTTCCTGTTAGAGGGAGAGTGAGTTCCAATCAGTTTCCGGATGGCGAGAAGAGTTTCCCTGGGTTGAGATCGCTGACGCAATGACGCACTCAACTTGCCAGGGCCTCGTCGCGATTCTTCGCCATGTTTCTTCTTACTGGTTCCCATTTCTGCCATTTAACATTTCGTTTACCATTGTTCTGCTAGGCTGTCGTATTAGAAAAAAACCTGGACAGTGCTCACCAAATAAGGCAACACAGTAGGCGCAGTACAAGCTACGTCATCAGCAGAGGGTACGAAATCGTACGCAAGCATTCTAGGCCACTTACAGCCTCCGAAAGTGACGCCATTGTGAGCGAATGACAAGCTACGTCGTTAGTAGAGGCTGTGCAGTAGACTGCTGGCTTGGCAATTCACAGTCACAGAAAATAACGTCACAGTGACGCAGCCAAGGGCGCAGGACAAGCGTAGTTGCCAGTAGAGGCGGTGTGGTCGCAGGTTTGCTTGGCTATGACTGCCATTATAGAGAGAATTTAGTTGTAAAGGGCGCAGGACAAGCGACGCTGCCAGTAGAGGCGGTGTGGTCGCAGGTTTGCTTGGCTATGACAGCCATTATGGAGAGGATTTAGTTGTAAAGGGCGCAGGACAAGCGACGCCACCAGTAGAGGCGATGTGGTCGCAGGTTTGCTTGGCTATGTCAGCCATTATGGAGAGGATTTAGTTGTAAAGGGCGCAGGACAAACGACGCCACCAGTAGAGGCGGTGCGGTCGCAGGTTTGCTTTGCTATGACATCCATTATGGAGAGGAACTAGTTGTAAAGGGCGCAGGACAAACGACGCCACCAGTAGAGGCGGTGCGGTCGCAGGTTTGCTTGGCTATGACAGCCATTATGGAGAGGAACTAGTTGTAAAGGGCGCAGGACAAGCGACGCCGCCAGTAGAGGCGGTGTGGTCGCGTGCGGACTGGGCAACTGGCGGCGGCCGGAAGTGACGTCACTGTGACGTGCCACACGAGCGGAGATGCGGCCTGGGGCAACAGCTGAGCCGTAACTCAGCACGAACACTTATCTGTCAACTTCTGGCCGCCATTCTCACGCCTGCAGCGTGTATAACACGCCACGTCAGTTATTGACTTGTACTCTCACTCTCGAGTGTTAGGAGGAATCCTTAATTAACTATTTTATTCTCCTCAAGGTCACTTCTACCCTTATAGAAGTATTGTGACGAGCCCTCCAAGGGCTGTGCTATGCAGTCTCAGAAACACTTCTTATACTGTAGTTGCGTAAGTAGCTCAGTGGTTACCCGACTCCTGTTCGAGAAGTTATGGGTTGAAATCCCCATCCCTCTAGAAGTACTTTTTTATTTATTTTTTTAATATTACCCAGTGTCATGGCAAAGTGTGAAATTTACATAACTTAAATTTTCTAAACCGATTTTGCATTAAAAATACATTTTCGATACGTTAATATAAATGTTAAAAAATTGAGCCACTTTTTAAACATTAGATAAGACAAATTTAAAATTAAATATCTCTAATTATTTACAAATGCTTTGATTCCTAGATGCCGGGTCGTTGTGAGATTGACCTGACAAGGTGAGCCAGTTGCTTGACACGCAAGAGCAGTGTGGGCAGAGGTGCCGGGCAGCAGGGAGGGGAATGGTGAAGGGGGCGGGGGGTCCATGCTTTTCGAGACAGATTGCTGTTGTTTGGGAGGGGGAGGGGTCCATGATCTTGGGATGTTAGGTGTGCGTGGTGGTTTGAGTGTCTTTGAAGGGAGGGAGGGGGGAAGTATTGATACTTTCAATATCATTTCCGACAATGTTTGGGGCAGTTGTATATATATCGCTTTAATTGTTAGATACTTTTATATAAAAAATGGGTTTGAAGAAGGGAAGGGGAGGGAGGTAGTGGGAGAGATATATAGTGGTTGAGGTGCGGGTGAGGGGTGTTTGTAAGGTGGGGTGGTGGTAATGAGTTTGGATTATTAGGGGGTGGGGTTGTAGAGGATTCCTCTTAAATCCAGTATCAATATTGTAGTCCTGACATTGGGTTACATGGTCGATACGATATCACGATTGTATGCGTCTTGAAAAGACGAGTCCGGTGATATATAACACTCAATAGTTACGTCATTAAATTTTTTAATTATTAAAATATATTTTAATAAAAAAAGTGTTTTATTTACTCCTTGCATTCCTAATTTTGGCTGATGTTTGGGATACCTCAGCCGCAATTAAAAATCAGTCAGGCCACATTGAGAAGCAAGAAATTTTTCCAAATTTTTTGGAAACTTAGGACGGTTTGGAAAGAAAAAAAAATTTTGAGGAGGAAAAAGTGATTTTTGGGTAAAATAAATGATTTTTGAAATGCTTTTTGGGGTAAGCCTAGTGATTTAGTCGGCAAATGGCCGCCCCAGGCCACCGCCTGCGCTTGTGACGTCATGGCAGACAACTCCTACCTCCTCACGCCAGATGCCAGTTGTGCCCTAAAGAACTAGGGCTACTAGGGGTTCCTTTAATCTGATTGGCTGGCACTACCTTTACGTTACGTTGTAGGTGTGTCAACTTCTCGCCTAGAAACATTAACTTTACGCCACTCTTAATTCCGAGTGGATTCACTACCACGTACCTACACCTGACGTAACGATAAAGCTAACGCAACAATCCATTTCCTGGCCACAAGCCATGTTGGTGTACAATAACTTCCGTTGTCACGTGACTTCATTTCATCGAGCGGAGAGTCGTGTAACTTAAGGGGACTTCCTAGGAAAACGTACGTGAAGTCAGTGTTTGTGTCTATACGCACACTTAGGAATAAATGTTTTCGGAATACGTTCTTCCAGAAAAGGGGGTAAAAAAACCAACATCAGTACAAAGTTTTTTTTACTTTTATCCCATAAAACATGTTTAAAGAATAAGGGAAATTGTTGCGCAGTTTCCAAAAGCAGTTTACAAAAGTTTACAAAAGAGAAATCCTAAAACAACTCTCTTGACACTAAGCAACTTGCTTAACAAACACATCGTCCTGTTTAGCAGCATCAGCCCTGAAACCTTCGATATTCCTCAATATCTTCACCTTGTTTAGTGTCTTCGTGGCATGTTGGACGTTTCCCTAAGGAAGCTCACTCACTATCGCTATATTTCTTCTAAGGGTTGGTGCAGGGCGATGAGTTGATGTAGGCCACTCTTGCACGCAATGTATCTTCTCTGATGGAACACAGCGAAATGACATGTGACTGATATACACTCGCAGCTAATTACGTCATAGAACCAGTTATAACCAACGCGCGCCTCGTGACCTTGAAATCTAAGAAAATTCGAACCGCGTTAGATTCCCGGTGGGGTCACCCTAGGATTTTTGCATGTGGGAATCTTGCCGGACGATGCCGCTTGTGGGCGGGTTTTCTCGGGGATCTACTGTTTCCCCCCGCCCTTGCATTCCGGTGCTGCTCCATTATCACCTCGTTAATTTTACCCTCATCGTCTCTCAAGACCTCGTTGTTAAGAAAAAGCACTTGTATGGATTTGTTATTAAAGGTGTAATGTTATAAACTGATGGTCACTTACTACGGTTTATTTATTTATTACGAACTTAGAGTTAGAATTCGAAGAGTAAAAATGTATTTACGGTTGTGATAATTTTGTAGTGTTAAATATGAAATGAAGCTATAAAAATGTGCACAGCCAAAAACAATCAAAACAATAATTCAGGCTCAGTGTACAAATCTTTGTACAATACGCACGTGCAGGTAATTGGTGGTCTGTACTGCATACTGCGCAGATCAATGACCAATGGTGTTCCCTGTTCGTACATGATTCGCAAACCATCTTATTGGTCTAGTTCATAATAGGTTCATATGACTGTAGCCAAACATATAGCCTACAGTTCATTGGCTGTGGCAACGAAACAAGTGTTGTGTAGACTTAAGTACAGCACGCAACATAAAATGTCTTGTTTGTAACACCTGTAACCGTACATTAAAGTGGATCTGAAAGAGTTAATTGCAAACTAACAATACTGGTGTGACGTATTTTCCGCAAGCTAATGTCAGTGCGGCTGAAATTGAGCACGATCCTGTTAGGCAAGGACTAAGATGGTCAACGGGTGAAATGCACGTCCATGCATACTTCTCATGCATTGTAAGGAGGCAGCACAGAAACAAAAACGGCGACAAAGTCAAAGCCACTGGCTCTCTCGTCGGTTCACAGAATGATTACTGTAGAAAAATTGTTCCCAATTTACTTCTTAAATTTTCTATATCAAGGGTAGCAATTTAAATTTTTTTACTGCGTCGGTGAATGTTCTATATTGTTTGAATATTATGTGAGATAGTACGAGTACACATGATTGCAGTTTAAAAGTATTTTTATTCGTTGTTTTGTTTAGATGTAAAGTGTATTTTTGTAAGTGCCAAATGTTTTGAAAAACGCAGAAGCGGGAAGCCTTACCTGACACAAAGAAAATAGCGATAATTATTTAATGCGAAATGTAAAGAATTCACGTTATTATAATAACCGTAACTAAAATACAAATAGTGGAGTGGAGAGTGTAGCGGAGAGATTTGGGTGGATTTTAACATCGAGACCTTTCGAGTCGATGAGGGTGAAGTGAAGTGAGGATGGAGCAGCACAGCTATGGAAGGACGGGGGAAACGGGAAATCATCGAGAAAACCCGACCAGTTTGGCATGATTCCCACATACGAAGATCCGGGAGCAATCACACAGGGAACCGAACCCGGTTCGCCTAGGTGAGAGGCGAGTAGTCTGACCACTACACAACCGCGGCCCCAAAATCCAAACAGAACTGACAATGTGAAGTTGAAGGGGGCGTGGTGTGACAAATGATGGCTGATGACGTACTGTATGTGTTAGTGGCCATCAACATAAGCAACAACTGCCAAGCGCGCGGACAGGCGGAGTGATACAACTGTAGGGTCGTCAACTGACTAGTATTGTACTGGCTTTCCTATATCCTGGGTTGGTAATATATACCTTGCGTAGACATAGGATGAGGCGTCATATACATCCAGTATCTCAGACATCATCGAAGATAAACTGAACATTTTTATAAAAAGAGTGTGTCCGTAATTTACTACTTCCACGATGACAGCTGCCTTTCCTCTGCTGCTCTGATCCAGTGGCCACAGAGAGTTACAACTGACGCCGACAGATGGCATCTGTCAACAAATGCTTTAGTGATGTATTAGTGGAAGTAGCGCTTGCCGAGACGTGTACATTACTTCCGGTGTGTGTTGACGTGTTTTAAAAGCCGGTTAAATCAGAAATTAAAATCACACTGAAATATGAATACACATACAACTAATATTTTGTGGTTTTATGATGTTCAGTGAAAATGTTGATTGATGTGTTACACTGACACATTAGAGATAGTATTTGACCATGTCCTTCCTTTATAATGTACTTGCTAATATTGGGGTGATGTATCCTGTGATGAGATGCCTGGAGCGCCTCTTATGGCAAATCTGGAATAGTAGTTATCCCTAGACACAAGCGGTGTCTCGGAATGGAGGCGATAGTACACAAGACGTCAATCTGGTGCAGACACAGTGTGTGAGGTCTGGGGAGAGGCAGGCCGCGATCTCTCTTTCCTTCAGCCGCCACGTAATAAACATAAATCTCTCCTAGCTTTTTACTATCCCCTCCCCCTCCTCATCATCAAACTGGCAGGACCCGCGGGCTGCAAAGGCCCCGCACAAAACAAAAACAAGCAGGCCGATGCGTAGAGAAAGAGGGAACAAGCGACTAAACACAGAGGGAGAGAGAGAGAGCTCACCTTGGCCTCCGAACTGGGAACTGGCATGACCTCGTTTCCGCCGCCTGCCACCCGCACAACACAGCCGGCAACACCAGCGGGTTTTTACCACATCCACCACTCCCTTCCCCTGACTACCAGCGGCCTTGCTTGCACAGAACTTTTTTTTTAATGAGTGCGGATATTTTGGGGAATGCAAGGGGGTATCAAAAAGAGTTTTTTGTGTTGCCTGTTGGTAATATATATATATATATATATATNCATTTTGTTTATGGTTTCTGGCGTGTCACGACGACCCAAACCATGGCCTGAACCACGATTTGTAGCACTACCTCAACCTCTTTGTGCTACGGTGTCTTTTTTTTTTTTCATAGCGGCACTTAATTCACTCATGGATATGACGTAATAACTTTCAATTCATATGCTTTACGGCCCCTGGGCTCCACTGCCGAATTTTGTTCTCCTTCAGCAAATGTAGGAGGTCCAACGTTTTCATTTTTTTTTACGAGGCATCTAAAACAAATAAATACAGTTGAAATGAGCGTACAGTAATAATTTGATAATCGAGACTTGACACGTTCAAAGCAAAACATCAGCGCATGTATATTTACAAACCCCCTACCTAGTATGGTATATTGGATTTCCAGGACACCCAAGTCTCACATTCCTCACTTTAATACAGGAGACACAGTAACGATACATGTAAAAACCAAATAGTACCTATATTATAACGTAGTATTGTTAAGAAATATAATCGCCGCTACAGAGTTGGTTCAATATGGATTTAATAACAGGAAAAAACTTGCTTCACAAACCACACACTGTTCTGTTGCGATGCAAACACGAGAGGGAAATGGTCTCCGTGTGGTTCAGACACGTTAACTCACCTGGACGACGGATTTCACGTCCCGACCGGTAGAGTGCAGCACTTTCCAACTGAGGAACAGTGGTGTGTCGGTTTTGGTACTTTTCCTCTACATTAGTTTTCCACATTTAGCTGTCTTTGTGCAAATACATTCCTGACTACAGCATACCTGATTTGCTTTCTGTCGTGTCTGGTAAAACTGCTGTGTTTGAATGCATTTATTTGTTGTGTTGTCTCATTGTGTTCCTACATATTTTGTCATTGTTGTCCTATTTTTGAAGCAGGTTTCTAGACTGTGTTGTTTTCTGTGTGTTATCTGTTGGTCGTATATATATATATATAGTTACGAATATATATAACTAGTTACGAATATATATACATAACTAGTTGTATACAGTATATTCGTATATATATATATATATANACTAGTTGTATACAGTATATTCGTATATATATATATATATACCAATATATATATATATTAGTGATGGCCTGATACCCGATATCCGGTATCGGATATTATCGGAACATTTACCATTATCGGAGATCGGCACTAAAATATCGGCACATCGGTAATGGCCATTCTAACCTCAAGTATTTTCTCT
Source organism: Clitarchus hookeri (assembly GCA_002778355.1). Classification (NCBI taxonomy): domain Eukaryota; kingdom Metazoa; phylum Arthropoda; class Insecta; order Phasmatodea; family Phasmatidae; genus Clitarchus; species Clitarchus hookeri. The sequence goes on along the minus strand of NQII01001446.1, from coordinate 103,852 downwards.
CCTCTACTGCACACTCAATTTTCCCAACTCTTAACATCAGGCTGCAGCAATACGACTAAAAAGAACAAAATAATTTAAAATATCAATATGCAATAATTAAAAAAAAATTAATTATAGAATAATAAAAAACTATTTTTTTTAAATTCCTTACGATAAAAACAAATTAGAATGTACATGCCCAACATTATTTTTCGCTTCACGGATTACATTTTTATTTTTGATAAAACAGTCTTATGTTTGACGTACGTTTCTCAAAGTAAACAAAATTATCGTGGCTTGTTAGCTTAGTTTTCATTCCTGTCCTTTTACATATTTTTTGTAGACTAGCGACCTTCTCGCAACCTTAACTTAGTTTTGTAATATGTTGTGGGCTATAATTTTGTATAATGTTAAACTATTTTTTTTTGCTGCTTTGATGTACCGGGTATAAAGTAAATCTCACTTAACAGTAAAGTCTATTGAGCTTATTGCAAACAAAACTTTTCCAGGCAGCAGTTTTCTCTCAAACACTTTAGTGACAAATGTCTGCTTACAGTATGATAAATGAAAATATCGGTTTACAGATATCGGATCGGTAAAAATATATATATATATATACTAGCTGACCCGGCAAACGTTGTTTTGCTGTGTCACTGGGAGACACCTGGTGGGAATAAATTGTAACCTAGATCGATAAATGATCGATGATAATTGATCAGTTATCGACCTAGGGTAAAATTTATTAAATTACTAATATCGCTATAAAAAA
>NQII01001446.1:84018-102819 GCA_002778355.1 Clitarchus hookeri | reverse complement strand
ATATATATATATATATATATATATATATATATATATATATACACACACGTAACAATTTACTGTCCTATTTTTGACGCTATTCCCTCTTGGAATTTCCCAGTGTTGTATGCATATTTATTTTCTCGTCCGTAGTTTGCTTGCCTTTTTTAAGTATTTTTTCACGCTCAGTCTTGTTTTTCCATGACAGACATCTGCATCGCAATGGCGAATGTCCAAAAATCTCCATCTAGTCATTCACCCCTATTGCACCACTCATTCAAAGACCACAGTTTTTAGACATAATGAATATGGTGTCGGAAATACATCCTTATGCTAGAAATAAATAGAACGCAAGACGCATATGCTGTATGCTATAGTTATTACGTAAAGAACATGTAACACAATCACTCAAAGCGGGTTGACATGGAAACCTTATGTATACAGTATTGCCACAATTGTTCACAGTGATGGCCGTTGACGTGGTTGCACGGCGGCAAACAGTATAGGTATCTGTACTCGAGGCAGAACACGTGGCTGTGGTGATGGACTTTGCCACGTGGTTCTCGCAGCAGCGCATTGCTGTTCCACACTTCCCCGCCATTGTGGTGTGGACAGACGAGGCACTGTTTACCCGCGAGGGCATCTTCAACACCAACACTGCGTCTCGCGTTTTATTTCATGTGTACCGTACGGATGCATTTCTAGCACCATGTTCGTTACATCAAAACACTCGTCTCGACACCCCCTTGCGTTCCCCAAAAGTATTTGCATTCATTGCAACAACAACCTGTATACGCTGTACACAGTTAAATGAGCAGTTTTTGAAATCAAAGGTTGAAAAATTTCACTATAGTATTTATGATCCTACATTGGTATTCTACATGGAAACACAAATCTGAAATCATATAATGCTTACCATATTGTATTTTAGCGAGCATACTGAGTAGCATGAGTAGAACTGGCAACGACGAAGGGAAAGGAGTTTCATGTATTAACGTTTAATTATAAGTTTTAGGTTAACACCTGTGAATACTGAAAATCTTTTATATTTGCTTACTGTTAATTAAATGCATGCAACACTAAGAATTAGCAAATTTGTTTAGCATTTACTTTTCCAATAATTTCACAGTTTCACTTAACCGACGCACAAATAAAGTGATCAGGGCCGTGGCAATGTTGACTTTACATGGAGCGGAAGAATACACAATGGGCATACAAGTAGGTCTTAAGCAGGGCTTCCAAAATTGCTCAGATTACCGTGAGCAACCTATAGTTATATAAGGGGGAAATTCAGAATTCTGTTTCATGCCAAAACTTGGAAATTTTAATTAACTAGATTTAATATGGCTACTATTTATAGAACGTATTGATGTTTGTGTCAACAGTTCAGCTGTGGCAGATATTTGTTCACATAAAAACTGCCGCAGTTACCATGTATGTCATAATATTTACCTAAACAAGAAACTGTGTTAACAATGTTTCGGGCAGCAAGACATAATAAAGACGTTATAAATGTAACTTCAACCAGGTGACAGCAAGACATCTGCCATTAAGCCAGCTTTTCTCAGTGGCCTTTTACGAAAGTTAATGCCTTCATACCACTCTTTAGAAAAATAAATATTACAAATAACAATTATGAACTACACTGAAGAACCAAAAAAACTGGTATATGCGTGAATATGCAAATAACAGAGGTATGGAACCAATCAGAGTAACACGATGCGGTCAGCAGCTAGATCGGTTAGTACTGCTACAATGGCAGGTTATCAAGATTTAAGTGAGTTTGAACGTGGTGTTATAGTCGGTGCACGAGAGATGGGACATAGCATCTCCGAAGTAGCGATAACATTTGGATGTTCGCGTACGACCATTTCACGAGTGTACCGTGAATATCGGCAATTCGGTAAAACATCCCATCTTCGACATCGCTGCGGCCAGAAAAAGATCGTGAAAGAACGGGACAAACGACGACTGACGAGAATCATTAAACGTGACAGACGTGCAACCCTTTCTCAAATCAGCGCAGATTGGATTTGTGGACTGCCCTCCAGGATTCATGGTGTGAATTGCTTCCTGCATACCTTCAGACATTAGTCGAGTCCCCCCCCCCTCCATTTGAAACAGCCAAAACATGGATGGCTTCGACTAAATCTGGTACAACATTTAAATTAGTATATGCTTTGAGATGAATGTACGCCACTTCTGATCCCGTTATAATGCTACTTTAGTATAAAGAAGTTACGCAGAGTATAATTTTGATCTAGAATGGCGTTTTTTTGTATTAACTTAACATAAACGAACGGCATGTCACTATCTAAAATGGTAACTTTGACAGTTGTTATGGCCGATGCGCGAAATACGGAACTCGGTGTAGGCCATGCGAAGTGAAGGTGTAGAATATTGGCGGAGGACAGTCGGGCCAGGCTCACTCGGCGCGACACCCACGCCTGACCTTGAGTTGGCTGCAATGTGGCACGTGAGAGCACAGAAGCTCCTCCCACCAGCCGGCAGCAACCAATTGTGAAAGTCAACAGCTGCTTGGCCACGCCCACTCCCACCCTCAGGCTCTCACTTGGCCTCTACACCTACATAACCACACTCCCACCGTGGCCAGCATTTAACTGCTCTTTACTCACTGACTTCCCCGACTACAAAAACTGCAAACGAAGAAAAGAGTAAAAAATTATTAATCATAATGTTAATTTTTCTTTTCTACACTAACGTTTGTGAAAAATGCAACACCAAGAAGGACATATGTGATTGAAATCAACTTTATACCACATATTAGGTACATGACAATAACAATATTAATTAGGTTTACACAACTCTACATGATCTCTGTCCTTGACGATTAAGTATGGTGTGAAACCCCCACGTGCTGCAATCAGAACCCCTAAACGACGTGGCATGGAATCAAAGAGGACCTGGATATGTTACTGGGGAATTTCCCTCCAAGCGGTTTATATGCCAAAGCATAAACAGTGGTTGCTGGAGGTCCGTAACGAACAAGTCGCCGACCAACAATATTCCTGACATTTGCTATGGGCGACATGTCAGGAGAACGTGCAGGCCAGGGAAGCAGTGGTGCCCGTCGTTCATTGAAGAAGGCTTGCACATTCCTCGCCACATGTGGCCGGGCATTGTCCTGCGGAAATATGGCATGTGGAGTTGCTTGAAGGAGGGGCAGTACCTCGGGCTCTAAAACCTCCCTGACTTAGCGGTTGCTGTTCAGATTGCCCTCAATACGTAGTAGTCGAGATCGCATGTTGTATCAAATGGCACCCCAAACCATCACACTATGCGTTTGTCCGCTATGCCGCTCCACAACGCAGGCTGCCAGATTGCGGTCACCACGATAGCGTCTATAACAACTCTACTATTGTAAACAGAGGCATTGCGTTTATAATATGGATTAGTTTCTACACAAGAAACACGTATTAAGTTTTAATGAGATAGATTATGGTGGTCCTGAAATGTTGAAGTTAAGGTGTTCAGTTGTGTTAGGTGTAAAGTAAGGTGGAGATGCAGTAGCAAATGCATGAGGCATTGTGGGAAGCGGCAGTAGGTACGTCTTGGCAATGTCTGCCACGTTCCCTACATCCAAACTGGTTCTCCGTGATGGGAGGCGAGTGGGCTGACCATCACACAAGCCCTCACACGTGTTCAGATTATATGTGTTTGTGGGCTGCGCATTATCATATATTCGTTATATTTATTCAGTTCATATTATAATATAGTAAGTACAAAATACAAATCAAGTTTTTGTATTGTTGGAATAAGGGCGAAAAAGCGCCAAAACGTTTACATGTTTCCTGTAACGTGTTTGATCTTTCAGGAGACAACACGTTATACCTACCTCGTGATCTCGCAATTACTTCGATATACAACGTGATTATTAGAGATCTTTACAAACTTGAAATGATTATTTCTGACAAATAATCGACAGGTTGATATAGGACACACATGTCCGGTCTCAAGGCTGCAGAACCCTTTGAATAGTGTAAAGCGAAACGTATATTATGTGAGATATTGTGAAAATTACCTGAGTTGGAACAACGAATATTTGTATAACAATTACTTCAATCAAGATCTTCGGTAATACTAAGGTGCAGTACACAACACGCACCTGCATTTTGTAAAAATAATAGNGGGGGTAACAAATGTACGATTACCTCTAAAACGGCAAGACTTGGATATTTAGACCTTAATATCTGTTTTGTTTATTTGTATCCTATATCTAATACTCTACTATATAATTCTGATAATATATTGTGTGGCACCACATTTGTTTACACAAACAAGGGGGCCAATCCCTATTTCTAACACGATGAAAGTGGGTGATATGTAAAATACTTTCGTTTATATCGAAGATATTGGTTTGAATAATTATTATTGAGATTTTAATTGTTCTAACTTTTCACAATATTTAACATAATATATTTTTCGCCCTCCACTTTTAAGAGGTTCTCGAGCCCATCAATATTATTGAGACATACCGCGAGTGTCCTATATACAATTGTCTACTTTTTTCATGAGGAATAACCTTTTCGAGTTTGTACTCTTTTTTCTGAATCATGTATAAACAGTGGCTAGCGTATTACTTTTTATTTTGTGGTAATAAGTGTAGGAGCTGTAACATTAGTGTCACATTTGTATTCGTAACAAATTCATAGTGTCAGTTCACAGACGCCATGAACACTAGTCATCTGTCCCGGGAGAATACAAGAATGGTCAGAACGTGGAACATAGCCATATAAACATAATAACGTTTGACTGGCCACGAACTAGATATACGAGATCAGGAGAAAGTGCCTCGCGTGAAGCCTGCCTTGGGCAGCCAACAATGCGCCTGTTATGTAGGCAATGATACGTACACGCAGGTTGCATTGTCCAGGCGTTGCCATTCCTGAAGTCCTGTAGAACGGGGAAGGTTATGAAGGGTCCAAAATAATATACCATAGTTATAGCATATTTTATAATTTTACTGATATGGTAAGAAATACCGCTGTGACAAAAGTGAAGAACATGGGTGATAAGTTGCCAAAATTAAAGTTTACAGAATATGGAAAAAATCTATTGCTATCTCGTGTCGAACTAATTTTAAAGTGGTAAACAAGTTTAATTTTTAACTGTTGCTGAAAATGTTTTTTTTTTTTCATTTCACCACAATTCTATTAAATGTTTCTTTGAAATGGAAAATGGTGTTTGTTGGTAAATATATTTTAAGTTTATCTATAAAATAAAAAAATTAGAAATAGCTGAAAATCTTGAGCAAAGCATAACTAAGCAAATTATTCATCATTAATATAACTGCATAGGTAACACTTTTTACTAATCAATATTTTATTTGAAAACCTAATCTTACAAATTATTTTCTTGTGTAGTGAAAATGTATGAAGAACATGGTGAAACCAACAAAAATTTCGCTTGCTTTTTATCATTAGGTTTATATAAATTTATAATGTCAGTAATATTCTTATTTTTAAAAAAATTATCATTGGGTTCCTTTCTTTTTCAGTTTATTTATTGTGAAATTGTGTAGAAAGTTCCTGATAAAGTTATTATTGTAAGTGGGTGTGACCAACTCAATGGAAGGGCGTGACGAGCCTTGCCCACAGTAGTTTACAAGCATGGCATGACCAGCTCAACACCCGCATAGTTGACCATCGTTCAGCGAATATTAGGGTCAGGACCGTGAAACATATTGAAATAACAGAATACAGAACGAAACAATAGACGGAGTTGGGCATTAAGCAATATAACAAGAATATTTGATCGGCATTTCGCAATCATTGGCAATAGACCAAGCAAATTCCAGTTACAACTATGTAATAATCTGATCCTGGCCAGACACCTCAAGTTGTAGACCCTCGTACCATACGAGAATTCCTCTGCGTTTTTGGAGTTAGTTTTATGGCTTATAGAATATATTTCCTGTATGGCGAGTACAACAAAGCCAGGTTATAGTTTCTTCTCCTATAAGTCTTATATTTACATATATTTATATATAGGAACATATGTTTCTTCATGCACGATATATATATATATATGAAATATTATTGATTTAAAGCATGTTTTCCACAAAGTCTGTGTACTTAAATTACATAAGAAAATTTGTATTATCTAGATTCTTTAAGATAGTATTGTAATACATGTCTAAAACTTGTCACCAGCGATCTAAGAATGACATATACTCCTTTAAAATTTTTACTATGCTCAATCAAGTAATCCGCTTGGAAAAATATCCCGTCGTATTTATTACACTGCTAAATTAGACATCGAACACGCGACAAACTTCACTCTACTTGAAACACACCTCTAAACCAACTTCAATCAAATCTCAATAATACTTCGATTTACCTTACAGAGGTAGTATTCCTTCTATCTTCGAATTTTTTTAACCTTTATAAACAATATTTATGTCCGGACATTAAAAATCAAAGCATGACATGACATAGAGCACTACTAAACAAAACATTTTAGGTTTGTATTGTTTCAGTCATATCCGTGTATTACTACGTGTGTTTGGAATTATTAAATAATGAGACGATCTTTGATTACGTATACAGATGTGAAACGAATCATGTTAAGAAAAGATGTTGAATTTTTTAATAACTCTAAACATGTTTCCTGCACCTCTATAAACTTTGTTTTTTAAAATTGAATTTGAAAATTAACTTATGGAGGAAAATACGTAAATCAGAAATGACGAGAATAATTCTCAATTAAAATACTTCAGACGTAATGAGTGAAGAGAGTAAAGATATTTGGGCCCCTCTTTACTTTGAGGTCTTGAGAACCGATGACGGTGAAGCGAGGTGAGTATGGAGAAGCGCCGAAATGAAAGGGTGGAGCAAACGGGAGATCCCCGAGAAAACCCGCCGAACAGTGGCATGCTCGGCATTCCCACATGCGAAAATCCGGGAGCCAGCCCACCGGGAATCGAACCAGATTCATCTACATGGGAGGCGAGTAGTCTGACCACTACACCACCGCGGCCACTATGAACCCAGCCATTCTGTGGAGCGGTGCAGTTGATCAGTCGCACTGGCCGAAATATATATGACCATTGTAAATACAAGAGCAATACTGGCAACGTTCTCAGCAGTGCGCAAGTGTACGAGCTACACTGGCACACAGGTGTGGTTGCATGTTGTTGTATCAAGTACGTGATTACCACACTCGTAGTCACGGTTCACATGGCCGTAGCTTCATGAGAACATTGGCTAGAGTGCATCGCTGCGCATTTACCACATTCCGAGTTCAAGCACCTTTTAATATAGAAATGTCAGCAACTCTTGGTTTGGACTATGGCTGACCCTGTTTACTTTATATAAGGTTGACACTTTTAATTATATATACTGTAAACAATCACAGGTTGTTTGCTGAATCAGCCATATGTTTGTTGGCGCTTTTACTCCATGTATCATCTGTAAGCAACAACCCATGTGTGTTTGTATATATATATATATAGGATACACATATATATAATAAGAATGTTTCAGAAGTGATGGTAAAAAATATAGGGATGAGACGTACAAATGAAGATAAACAAAAAAGGTTCAGTAAACATATGATGTCAGTAGTGAGCTGGTTGAGGCCCGCTGGGTACTAAGCACGAATGCCAACATGAACAGCGACAATGTGATTTAATGTATCAATCACGAGACAGTACAAGTCACAAATGTGGCTTCAGCACCACCGGAATATGATTGAACGTATACAAAAGCAACGGCTTGGGTTGAACAACAGTGACGTCAGTGGATACACTAGGTAGAGTGCAGTATGAACATATTAACTGAAGACGTTTACAGTAGGTGTTCAAAATGCTGACCATGCACTTGAATGCATCTGTCTAGTCGTCTCCATAAAGACCCGCGGATGTGCTCCAGCAATCCTGGGTCATTCTTCATTTGCTGGAAGGCCTGTACAATCCGATGCTGCAATTCTTTAGTTTGGTAATGTCTGCTGTGTTCTAAACTGGGCTTTGGCATAACCCCATACACAAAAATCCAACGGGTTTAAATCCAGTGATCTAGGAGGCCACGGTACAGGTCCTCCTCTACCTATACACAGGACACCATAGCATCTGTTTAGATATCGTCTTACACATAGAAGGAAATATGCTGGTGCACCATCGTTATTAAACCACATCCGCTGGCGTTACTGCAATGGCACAACGTCGAGCAGCGTTGGAAGATCGTCCCGCAGAAAGGCCAGGTACCATTCTTCGTTTAACCTCTGTGGTAGAAAATGTGGTCCAATTAGACAGTCGCTGAGTATTTCTACCCAGACATTGAACGAGAACGTTCGTTGATGTCGTGCCGGTTTCACTGCATTAGGATTGACTGCGGCCCACACGTGACAGTTGTGGAAAATAAAAATGCCATCACGGGTAAACCCAGCTTCGTCTATAAACAACTCATTGTTTAAAATCGGGGGGTCTAGGGCACGTTGTTGATGTATCTGCTGGCAGAAATTCAATCTGGGAAGGAAGTGTGTGTTCTTGAGATCTTGCACACGTTGGATATGGTAAGGGTACAGTAATTGGTGATGTAATATTCGCCATACACTTCTAGCACTTATTCCCTCCTAGTCGAAGTTCCTGGGTTTACATCTACACGTTTTAACACACGCTCGTCTGCATCAGGAGCTATGGAGCTCAGTCTACCTGGTCTACCCATTTTATCTAAGGCATTGGGGGATACTGATGAATGTTCGCCTGTCATGATGCCTTCTGTGCAGGAACTGTTCAGCATTGAGCCACCCAGCCTCCAGTGCATTGCCGTTGGCTTGGCCGTACATGAAGTGAAGATCTGCGTCTCCACGTTGCTGTAATCGTGGTCCATGTTTACAGCACCTTCGCACAGGCAAATCACGCTTCTGTACGCACTGTTGCACAGGCCTTTCATGCACATTGTACATAGCCACCACGTTCACGACTCACTGCCTGTGTGTGTAGTACTACGGCTCACGCAATGCGAAAGGGGTTGGATAGTGAGTGGGGGGAGGGCGGTGTAGCACAGGGCATGTCCATTGCCGCATTACATCATCAGGCGCTCTGAGTTCACTGGCGGCCCAACCAGCACACATATGCCATTATCTCGGAAACAATTTATTTCCGCCCCTGTTCATTGGACTATTTTTGCTTCTCTTCATTTGTACTACTCATCGCTACATTTCTGACCATTATTTCTGAAACATTCTGTATACACATGGGCACATATAGTGTGTGCGCACGCATTTGATTGTTTTAGTGTACATATTATAAAGTTTTGACAGAAATAGGATATATTCAAGTGAGAGAAGGTGTTTTTTTTTTTTCAAAAGCATGCATCTATTGGAAACCTGAACGTAAGCTTTTAAAGTAACGCCGACGCTACTGATTACACACAATATTGTGATAGCTGTGTAGGCAGTCCCCGCGGTGATGTTGGTGACACGCGACGTAGAAGACGGAAGTGAAAGTGCATGTGCAGTGAGTAGTAGACTCGTGTCACGTGGGGAGGGCGTGTGCCCGCAGTGCCTGCGAGAGGCGAGTGTGGTGCAGCTGGCATGCGCGAGCGTGCACCACTCGTGCACGTCACATTCGTCTTCGTTTGTGGGCACACGTCATTGCCAGGCGGCCATTACCACTCCCGCTCTCGCCTGACAGCCTGCATGAAGATCTACCGCCGAGCTCTGAACTGCCGCTCCAATCACCGCCACACTTCGCGTGCGGGGCAATGCACCCCGCCGCCTGCTACAAGAGACACTGTAGGCAAGGAAGAGACGTTCTCCACGGTGACACGCCAAGTGCATTGAAGCTACTTCTCTCTCCGAAAGGCTTATGGCCGGCTGCACAACTGAAGTTCGCCGCTCGATCCAACGTCATTATCGAACTTGACCTAAGATCGTCACAGAATACTGTTTCAGTGAAATTCAAGTTCAGAGCATGACTGAGCAGAGTGAAGAGATTTGGGTGTCTCAACATCGAGGTCTTGACAGCCAATGAGGGTGAAGCGAGGTGAGTATGGAGCAGCGCCGGAATGCAAGGACGGGGGAAACGGGAGATCCCCAAGAAAACCCGCCGGTCAGCGACATCGTCCTGCAGGATTCCCACGTTCGAAATTTCGGGCGCGACCCCGCCGGTAGTCAACCCGGTTCGCCTTCGTGGGAGGCGAGTAGTCTACCCACTACACAACCACGACCCCACTAAATAACAGGATGAACTTCGTTTCGAACCTCCAAATGTGGCGATTCGCAGTCTCGATCCAAGGTCAAAGCACTTTCTAAAAACTCTGTTAAATATACATATTGATTGGAAAGAATCTTGGTAATATATAATTTGTTTAAATATGCATTTGGTTGTCGTTTATTGTTGTAACACATAAATAGAACCACAAAAAATGCTCAAAATGTAATGAATTATTTGATTTTAAAAGAATCTATGTTTCGTATAGAGATAATGAAATTTACGCTTGCCCCTCCAAGCAGCCACAAAGGAAAACTGGAACAGCCATTTACAATATTAAAAACTGGCCTCGTTTTCCACACGAGCCAAAGTGAATCTCACATTGAAACTATTTACGCTCGTGAAAGAACAGACGTCGTCGCCAAATGAAGTTTGAAAATTCTTCGACAGATAGCAGCACTAAAAAATTATCTGGAATTATAAAACCACATTTCATACATTTAAAGAATATTAGCAAAATTCGTACAACTGCTTCACTTAAAACTTATAAAACATCTTAGCATATAGTTTTCTATGCATTACGTTCTTCAGAATATTGATAATAAAACTAGCAAAATTATTTTTTTAAAGTGAGCTACCAATCAAACACATACGCGTTTATTTTTGCTTCACAAAAAATGTGTTTGTCAGACGAAATCTTGCAGTGCGTTATATAGTTTAGAAATACTAGTCTTAAGAGATGATGTCCACACAAGCTCATTGATTGTCACAAAATGAGAGCCAGTCACAATCAATCAGTGTTTCATCCCAATCCTAGTTTCCAACAGAGATCAGGTTCTACGATAGGAACTCGGCCAGTCGCGTTGGTGCAACACTTGTACATCGGAACTCGGAACCAACTGAAGATCACGTTTGAACCAGGATCACAGGATCTCGGTTCAGAACCCTTATTGGTGTAACTAGGCACAAAAGGCATTCGCAACCACGGGATGCGAGAGAGTAGGGGAGAAGATAAGGAGAGATTGCTAAATACAGTATATCACAAGGAAGTTGAAGAAAATCGTTTAAAATTCGATATATCGTATCAACAATTTTATTTTGCGGGCGACATGACCTTCCACTTCGTGGGAAAGTGGACGAGGGTTCTGTTTTTACAGATCTGCTACATTTTTGAGTTGACTCGGGAGACGAGATTTTGAAGAATAATTTAGAATCAGGAACAAAAAATTCCTTTTACATATCGCATCAAATTCAAAACGAATTGATTGAAATTTGTTCCGATGTTCTGAAAATCAAAATAATTTAGGAGGTGAAACATGTTTCGGCTTTTTCGGTTTTGGCTGATGAGACTGCTGATATTAGTGGCATAGAGCAATTATCGATTGGTGTTCGCTATCTACGTTATGATAAAGATGATAAAAAACCAATAATTTGTGAAGAATTCCTCGGATATGTACCGGTACAAGAATTGAACGCAGAAGCCATTTCGTAAACTATTATTCGCTTCCTTCAAGATTGTAAATTTGATTTAAATAAACTTGTTGGCCAAAGATACGACGGGTGTGCTGCAAAGGCAGGTCACATAGGTGGTGTTCAGAAAATTACTAATGATAAATATCCTTCAGCCCTATTTTTCCACTGTGCAAGCCATGTATTGAATCTTGTCATTAATGACCTGAATACTGTCAGTGAAGTGATAAATACTGCTGGGACTGCAAAGGACATTATAAATTTTTTTAGAGAGAGTACGTTGCGGCGGAATAAAATTCCAAATATACCTCTATTTTGTGAAACGCGCTGGACAGCAAAGTACAAAAGTAAGAAAATTTTCTGAAAACTTTCAGATTATTGTACAAGTTTTAGAAGAACTTTCGCAGGACGCGCCGAACTCTACAACGAAAACCAAAGCGTATCAGCTCTACACGACTGCAACTACTCCAACATACATTGTGACACTTTTGGTAATTGCTGCCTATTCTGCCAAACTTGAACCCGTGTGCAATCAATAACAAGAAGTAAATATAAATATAAAGGCAATACGCGATCACGTAAATAAATAAACTGATGTGCTTCAATCTCACCGCGATAATGCCTCTATGGAGTTTGCGGTCATTTTTGAGAAAGCTCAAAAAATTTGCGAAAAACTGGATGTTGAATTTAAGCGTCCGCGAGTAGTGGNTAAAAAAATTTGCTAAAAACTGGATGTTGAATTTAAGCGTCCTCGAGTAGTGGCAAAACAGACTTACAGATAAAATCAACGATCTGAAAATGTGGAAGAATTTTTCAGAATATCTGTATCCATCCCATACTTAGATTCTATTATTTCTTCACTAAAATATCGATTTTCTTTAACACACAAGAACGCATTTTCGCTTATGCAGCTTCACCCAGAAAATATGAGAAAATTAGACAAATCAGCATTTTTAGCGATAGCAGAAGATATACAGAACCTCTACGGAGGTCTTCTACATAATTTTATTGCCGAGGCTACCACATGTAACGAGATGATGAAGACAAATAAAGCAAATAATGCGGTTTTTAATGAATCTGTTGTTGAATACGCAGATTTAATTGCTCGAGCCACTCCCTTTTACCCAGCGGTATGTGAGGCAATCAAAATTGGTTTAACTATTCCAGCAACAGCATGTAGCATTGAATGTACATTTAGCACGTAACGACGTGTCAGGACGTGGAATCGCTCAACGATGGGAGATACGAGGCTAAGCGGCCTGTGCATGCTCAGTGTTCACAGGAGAAGAGTAGAGGAGGATACTGAATTTATTGACAAGGTGATGAACAAATTTGGACAGCAAACCTAGACGCCTTCAGTTTTTATTCAAACAGTAACTTTGTATTTTCTTTCCTGACAGGGGGTGCAAGTGCACCCCTTGCACCCTGCTGCCGGCGCTCATGGTGCAGTATACTCGTGTAATGCCTGTCCCTTACTGACTGTGTGATGTTGTTACTTCACTTTCCTTAATTGTCCGCTTCTATGTATAGTTACATTCAAGAACTTACATTTTAATGCCATTGGCCATATTTCTTCCCCCCTATCTTAGAATAGGGTTTTTAGTTATTCTTTCTTATGCGAATGTATTTATAATGTTTTGTTTAGTCCGTTTTGTGGTTTTTTAAAGTTACCCCTTCTACTTACAGCGTTTTTCTTCTTTATTACAGTCATTACTGATGATGTGCTTTTTACTCTTGGGCTGGCCTTTTCACTATCAACAGAAGAGCCTGTAATTCTGGCTGCTGTGTTGTAAACTGTAATTGTTGAGATGTTTGATATCAATGTATTATACTTTACGCCGACTTCCCGTGTCGCAGTCGGTTGGTGCGCCGCCAATCTGGGGTGCGGGATATTCTGGGTTCGAATTCTGGGTAAGGCATGGGTGTAAGTTTATGTTAGGTCATAAGATAGTTTGCAAGCCGTCTCCTGATAAGCCTTCAGGCATAACACAAGAGGACGTTAATAAGCCCTTTCCACTCCAATCGAATATATTATACTTCATGTTAAAGAAAATTATAAATCAAACCCAATAAATCAACTTGGTGGAGGGAGAAATGCGGCGCGTGTGCGGCAGAGTGGTAATGTGCGGGACAGCAGTAATGGCGCGCGTGTGCGGCCGAGTGGTAATGTACGGGACACCAGTAATGGCGCGCACGTGGTTGCCGCAGGCTCCAGGCTGGCTGGGGAAAGCACGCAGCTAATGGCGGCGGTCTGGGGTGGCCGGCTGTCCCGTGGGAAATAAGGCCGGGGAAACGAAGCCTTGGCCTGCTAGTGCCGCCCGCGGGGAAATCTACGCCGCCAAAATGCCGGCAAATTGTACGGCGCCGCTCGTAGCGCGGACACACCACAACGCTACAACTGCTCACTTCCTTCTCTCTCGGTTCAAGGCCGCGAGTCCTGTACTGTTGTCGCCAAGACTCTGGTCCGCTTACCCTCGCGGCGGTGAGGAATGCTTGGTCCAGGGTGGTTAGGGGTTTAGGAAGGCAATGGCCAAGTCTCCACGCCTTGCTACCTGCCTTGCAAAACACATTACCCCTCGCTCCGAAGGACTGTGGACAATGGTGAGTAGCACGAGGCCCAAGCAAGGAAAGAGAAGTCATCAGGAGTGTTGTAGAAGCTTGTGATGAAGACGCAAGGAATAACTATTTGTTGGTTCCTATTAACAAAGCCACAGAGCGAGAGAGAGACAGCTGTGAAGTACACGGGAGTAAGTAAGGCGTCTATCGAAAGAATTCGCAAACAAAGCAGAGAGACACCTGGCGAGCCTCAGACAACTCCAGGAAAGCTATGGTAAGAACACAATGCTTGCAATGTTCACCGTATCTCCTACTAAGGGTTCCCACTACCTGCAGTTATTTTGTGCAATCGAGTCCTCAAAACGGGCGGACTCCAAGGCGAACTCTTGCTCACTCCTCACTAGCTTGGTTACCTGTACCCACAAAGCGCTCAACTTGTAAGCTGTCTCTCTGCCGGTGACTCGCCTACACGTGACTTTTAGCAGTGAACCTATTTATTTTAAAGGCACACTAATAAGAAGAAAGCTCGATATTTTTCTGAAGACAACTCATACAAAAATCTGTTGCTGAAAATGTTTCTGAAAGCACCCGCTATAGCCATTTTCACGTCAAAAATCATTCTGGGAGTTTGACTGAGAACTTTAAACATGGTATTTGGACACCCCTACAAAATATCCAGCTGTTTAGGAATAATGTGTATTGTACCAAATCCTAGTAATGCACTTCACGCGCCAGACGGTCGGGGCCCTTATTACATCCGCAATGTGATGTATTTATGTTAATTTTTAGTCACTTTGACACATGAAGATAAAAACCTAACGTAACATAATTAAAGGCAAGGTTTATTTTCTTGACTGAACTGGTATGCTTTTCAAACATTACACCAATAGAAAAATGTCATCTGTGACTTATCAGTAATATTTGTAAGTAATATATGCAGTCAACTAAAACCATTCAACAGATTTTATTTAGAAATTGTAAATTTGGCGTAGTCTTCATAATTATTTAACTACAATTTGTAATGTACATGTTGAAGGTACTCGTTATTGTATTTGAATACTAGAAGTCTCTGTTAAATTGACTAAATATGTTAATTTTTATATTGATGTTAATTGCGCAATCGGCAGTCCAAAAGCTAAGCTATATATACTTTTACATTTACCGTTTGTAATGCCATAAGCGCAAATAGAAACTTAATATAAAATTATTTTTTTTTTAAGAAAAGGCCTTCGATATTTTGTTTTATTTACCTGTATCAAACAAAGAAATATGGTAATAAATCCGAGTATTTCAAAGAGAACAAATTCAGAGGGAAGTGAAATTCGTTCATTCTTTCATTTACTTATTGTTCAGAAGTTTTGGGACATGCATTACCGGTATACATTTATATGCTTTTATTGTGTATAGTAAACCCTGAAAAATAAGTTTATGTATACATTTTTCTGTCATTTCAGGCAAAAAAAAATTTCGAAAAATGTAATAGATAGCTTTGACAGGCGTGTGATAAGGGACACTATTAGATAATTTTACGTCGTCAAGAAAATCGTACCAGCTGTAGGCAAACTTATGCCAGTTCTGCGTGAAAAGATTGGGTGGAATTAGAGTAAGTCGCCTCTACGAAGACTGCTCACAGACATGGGCTTCTTAGGGAAAATATCACAAAAGAAGCGGGTGTTTCTCGTTAAAAGAACTGACATCGTCGTGTGGCATTCAAGTATTTGACAACAATGAAACAGCTGAGAAGAGAAGGCAGGAACATATTTTACATTGACGAAACGTGGATTGACACTAATTTGACATTTAAGAAGTACTGGCAAAAGAAAGGCGACGTTGAAGGGTTGGTAGAAAGTGGTAATGCAACAAACATACTTATTGTTGTGCACCTCGGGTCGCAAGAAGGCTTTCTTCTGGGCGGGCAGTTAATTTACAAGGCTAATTCGACGACAGGTGATTATCACGGGCAGATGAATGCTCTCAATTTTGAGAAGTGGATTTTGCAGCGAGTTTTACCAAATCTGCCACCAAATTCCGTGATAGTTATGGACAATGCACCATATCATTGGAAGAAAGTATAAAGGCCACCGTCAAGGTATGACGCGAAGAAAGAAATCGTGGCGTGGCTACAAGGTAGAGGAGTCTCTTGCGATGAAACAATGAGAAAAGCTACTCTCATTGAATTGCTTGAAAACCATCGACCAAGAGAAAAAATATTCGCTGTCGGCAGGATATTCCAGCAACATGGCCATACTGTACTTAGGTTACTCCCTTATATGTGCGATTTCAATGCCATAGAACTAGCCTGGACTAAGATTAAACGCCACATCAGAGCTCACAACACGACTGGAGATTTATCACTGCAAGTCTTACAGAGACTAACAATAGAAGCCGTAACAAAGGAAGACTGGGTGAGATATTGCAGACACGTTGAAGGAATTGAAGTACAGTACTGGAAGAACGACTGCATCATGGAGTGAGCAGTATATGACTTCTTAATCAAACTGGATAGTGACAGTGATGACACAGATAATGAAAAAGCAAAAAATTCACTCCATGGCAGCTGCAGTGAGCAAGAAATTTTTAGTGAGTGTGGTAGCGACAGCTCTTGATTAGCTCAGCCATGGTCAATATTGAAACTCGATTATATCTTGCTGATAAATGTACTCTACAGTGCCATAAATTTATTTTGCTTAATCACTTTTTAATTAGTGAGCTATGAATAGTTTTACTTTTTCCTAAGTTTCCTCAAAAAAAGTGAATAAACATAGTTAACAAGGCTATGTTTAGACACATTCGTAGTATGTGTTATCAGTTTGTAAAATTTCTATCCTCTTTTATTTGTACTTATACTATTACATACAATATTTTTTGTCGAAGAAACTGGAATCATGAATGTTGCATGGTGTCATTTGAGCAATTATTGGTTTAAATTCTGAATGCTTGTAAATAAGTAGATTTAAGCTCAACATTTCAGTATATTTTCCTTTATTTTGACTTTTTGTTCTCTACACCATGATCTAGGTATCACTGCTCATTCTTATAGTCACAATGTACCTTAACATTATATGCTCATGACTTGTTCAGTAATAATTGGTTACAACGGAATGCTTGTACCTCAGTATTTTTCATTATTTATCCTTATTTATCACATCATAATATTGGATCTTTATAGTTTAATGTTATCACATTTTGTTGTTCTAATAATATACTATCAAACTGTATTCAATTGTTATTTACTTTTTAAATTATAATACTTGTAAATTGGTGGCTGTTAGTTAACTGATTATGTCACTGCAGATTTAAATTTTGTCTTTTGGAGGCCTAATGATTTCTTTATTTTTATTCATCGTCCTGTGCCTATTCAATCTATGGTGAGTAATTTTAAAGTTTTCTAATATAACACTTATAAATTAGTGTTGTTAACTGTTCATGTTATTAAATTATTTTCATTGGTTTGACTTCTGGAAGTTTCTTCTTGAAAAAGGTATTCAGTTTACAAATGTTATCACAGCATGTCGAGGGCCGCGATTAAGGCAGTTCGCCTGCCACTACTGTGATACTGGTTCGGTTCCTGGCGATGTCAACCGGGATTTTTGCATGTCGCAATCGTGGTTGGTGGGTTATCTCGGGGGTCTCCCGTTTTCCCCACCTTGCGTTCAGGCGCTGCTCCTTTTCCATCTCATTTCACCCACACCACATAGGCTCTGAAGACCTCTCTTATACTAAGACTCGTCCAAACCTATCAATCAATCAATTAATCATTGTGTGTCATAATACTTTATTGTCAGTCAGTTCATGTTACCAAATACCTTGTAC
The DNA here is from genome assembly GCA_002778355.1 of Clitarchus hookeri. Taxonomy (NCBI): domain Eukaryota; kingdom Metazoa; phylum Arthropoda; class Insecta; order Phasmatodea; family Phasmatidae; genus Clitarchus; species Clitarchus hookeri. The sequence goes on along the minus strand of NQII01001446.1, from coordinate 84,827 downwards.
ATATACTTAAGATAAAATTATAACTGTTTTTGTATTTGTTTATTGAAATGTATGCATATTAACTGTACTTCAGTGGTAGAAAAGGCAAACATTTACTTAACTGCGCGAGCAGAAAATAAAGACAAAGTAAACAAATTAAATGCAGTAAAATTGCTTGAAACTCTAACTCAGTTAGGTGTTGGAATCTTGAAGATTTTAATTATATGTGGGCTATTTTTAATTCCACTTTTCAGGAATATTCTACCGACTGGCGAACAAATAAGTTAACTAACTTCGTAACGATATGTCTATCGATGGTATCACTAACCTCTGCAAACCACATGTTCGCACAATTGTCTCGCTTACTGGATTTTAATGTTAATGCGTAATATTATAAAAAATTATACAATTACAGTGAAACTACTTCATTTCTGTTAAATTGCTTTTCGTTGGAAGCACTTGATACGAAATAAAATATTTTGACAAACAGAGTTAAAAATATGTCTTATTAATTTTTAGTACTGACTGTGATATTGTGGTTATCCCCACTCACCTTTGTAATAATTTCGTATTCATGCCAATACATTTTTAAAGACGTGTAGTTGCAAAAAATTAATGTTACCACACTTTTCCTGGGACTTAAAACCAGGACATCTAGTACGGTATGCTGGCGCGCAACAAACTATTCTAAAAAACAAAAATGTTGGCAATATATGTGTTGATGTACCTAAACTCTTATATTTTGAAGTGGTCAGCCGAATGTTTGCAGGACGCATAGAACTTCGTTCAACAGTAAACCTTGATGTGTGAGAGAGAGAAGGGTGTGGGGG
>NQII01001446.1:59579-83607 GCA_002778355.1 Clitarchus hookeri | reverse complement strand
GGAAAGGGGGACGCTAAGCCCTATACAACTGGGGCCGGGTATCCCACTCGAGCACGTGGTGGGCGAAGCCATAAAACTTTAATGCCGAAATCGCCGGTGCCGCTGAGACCACGTGCGGATAGCTGCAGCGCCGTACACGTGTTTACGACCAAGGGCGCGGCGTTCAGCCCCCAGCCACGTGCGAGATGAGGCGTTTTAATATGGCTAACGGGCTAATAAAACGGCGGAGGAGCAGACGAGAAGAGGTCAGTTCTACCACAGACGCGGAGGGAGTGAGTCGGCGTACGCGAGTCGAGGAAAGAGGAGTGGAGCCGGGAGGAGTGGAGTTCGAGAGAAGGCATCACGACGCCAAGACCAATCTGCGAGGAACTGTCGCAGCCTCCCGACGAGGTGACGAAGCAGCCCCGAGTTCGACACCGGAGCGGAGTCAGCCCCAGCCGAGAGACGAACCAGCGCCTCGAGACAAGCTAAGTAGAGACATGCAGCAAGTGTGAAGAACCTTGTTAAGCGAAAAATAAAACGACATACGTGAACTCTCAAGGAAGTTCAAATTCATTTGGTAAATTTGAACTACGAACAGTAGTGTCAACATATTTACACGCCCTATCACTGAGGACTAGCATCCATTGCTGGCGCCCTACGCAGAGAGCAGATACAGACTTATACGCCATAGCGCAAATAGGGAGGTATCAGTATTATATTAGGAACGAACGCGCGCGAGTGATCCTACGGACCTACGCTAAGGAGTGAACGGGTGCGGTGCGCGGGGCGGCGGGCGGAAAGCGCGCTCGTTTGTTATTGTCTTGCCTTAGTTACGTCGTGGACTACAATTGCTAATGACGCATAGTTTGTTGACGTTTTCGTTCGTTCAATTTCGTTGACACAACTGTATTTTAAAGTTGATTTTTAACTATTATTTACCATGGCTAGTTCAGCAAAAAAACAAAAAGGGCAAGATAGTAAGTGTAATAGAGAATTTCAAACTTGGTGGACTGAAAAATATGGCATGATAAGTAAAGGCGACAAAGCGGTGTGTGTTTTATGTTCTGGTACAGTGGTATGTAGAACATCGTCTGTAAAACGGCATTTTGAAACAAATCACAAATCTCTTAGTCAAAAAAGCGAACCAGTGCAAAAGGAATTAATTGCAAGTGCAATGAAAGACAGAAATAAACAGTCAACGTCTATGATTAAATATGTTGGCAAAAATTGTCATACGAGCGCGGCAAGTTACTCGGCTGCAAATGTCATTGCTCGGCATAGTAAACCTTTTCAAGATGGAGAGTTTTTGAAGGAAGCCTGGTTAGCATGCGCGCCCTCACTTTTTGATGATTTCGATAATAAAGATAAGATAATTCAGCGCATTAAAGATACTCCTCTATCTAGAAATACAATAAAGGAAAGAATCTTAAAACTGGCCGAAAATATAACAGATCAACAAAAAATTGACATTAACTCCGCTCCTTTTATATCGCTATGCATTGACGAAAGTACTGACATTACTAAATCTGCACGTTTAGCTGTTTTTGCTCGATATTGCGTAGGAAACATCATTAAGGAAGAATTAATTGCGATAACATCGTTGCTAACAACTACAAAGGGCACAGATATTTGTACGGCTGTTAAAAATTCGCTTGCTGAGAAAGAAATTGATTTTAAAAAAATTGTTTCAGTCACAACTGATGGTGCTCCAAGTATGGTGGGCAAAAAAAATGGTTTCATAAGTTTATTTCAAACAGACGTAGGACATTCGATTCTTGAATTCCACTGCATAATTCACCAACAAGCCTTGTGTGCTAAGAGTGGTTTAACATCTCTTGATAAGGTAATGGCGGTAGTCACAAAAATAGTCAACCTCATATCGTCGCACGCTTTAAATAAGCGAAAGTTTGATGCTTTGTTGAATGAAGTCAACTCGGTATATAATGGCTTACTGATGTATAATAATGTTCGCTGGCTGAGCCGCGGGAACGTACTTCAAAGATTTGTTGACTGCTTGGAAGAAATCAGACTGTTTGTGCAAAATGAGGGAAAAATTGAACAATACCCAGAGTTGTTGGATGTTATGTGGCTTTCAAAATTGATGTTTTTTACAGACATATGCCAACATTTCAATGAATTGAACGTAAAGCTTCAAGGCACAAATAAAACAATTATCGTCATGATAGATCTCATTCGCGCTTTTGATGCTAAACTACATGTTTTCAGGAACGATATTACTACAAAAAACTACAAGTATTTCCCAAACTTGAAAAAAAATTTCAACCATTTAGATATACATGAGAAACCAGGTGGAGAAGTAACTGAAGAATTTATTTCTGTAATTGATTCTTCAATCAAGGGATTCTCAGCGAGATTTTCTCAGTTCAGAGAATTATCGGAAACACTAAAGTTTATTATGTACCCTGATGTGACTTCATTTGATAAACTGAATTTGTCCCCATTCGATTGGTTGGAAATTGAAGAATTTGAAATGCAGCTGATTGATTTCCAGTCTAGTTCAATATGGATTCAAAAATTTATTGAAGCAAGGAAAGAGTTGGAATTAATTGAAACAGAAAGATTGTCAAGCAATATAAGTAAAAATGCCAGTATCAAAATTTTGGAAACATGGAATTCGTTTCCAGACACATTTAACTGTTTGAAGAAGCTGGCTCGTGCTATTTTAACCATATTTTCATCTACCTATGCCTGCGAGTCATTATTTTCAGAGATGAATAACATTAAAGACTCGCTTAGAAACCGTTTGACAGATGACTCCAGTTCAGCATGCATTCTGCTAAAAGTAACATCTTACAACCCTAATATAAATTATTTGTCATCTAATCTGCAACAACAGAAGTCACACTAATGTAATTTGAATTATGCGTACAACTGAAACATTTATTATTTGACATTGCAAAATGTATTTTTGGTAGTAAATAAAGAGTTTTGAGTAGATAGTGTTAAGTATTATTATTTTTCTAATAATCACTAAGTTAAAATTATCTGACGGCACGTCTATGGCCTCATCGAACATTTCTTTAGAAAAAATGGCACGCTGATACATAAAGGTTCGCCACCCCTGGTCTAGGGGGACCAGCCCTCACGTTTGACGCTAACAGTACACGTGTGTATTGTAAATTCGCTCAGCAGCCATGTTTGCGTGATATAGAGGTCTTGAGAGCCGATGAGTGTGTAGCGAGGTGAGTATGGAGTAGCGCTGGAATGCAAGGCCCGTGGAAACGGAAGATCTCCGATAAAACCCGCCGATCAGCGGCATCGTCCGGCACGATTCCCACATGCGAACACAACGAGCGAAAATAGGTCTAGGTCGTTTTTAGTGCATGGCTTTGCCAAGAACGACATTTATTTAGTCCTTAGAAGCGGAGCACTTAGAGTCTTAGACTATTACTGGCAAGCGTGCAGGCAGTAAGTAGAACGTTATCTCATTAAGCTTTCTGAATCTATTCGTGGTGTCTTCACTCTTGCTGTATCAAACCTTTGGAAAATCATCCTGTGTAGGAACTGTTTGGTTCTTTCCTAAACATTTCACTTATTAGAATTTTATACTTGTGTAAACATAGTATCCAAATTCTGGACAAATTATACTATCAGTTATACTTTACCTATAAATTGTATTATTTATATAATAATTACTGTGAAAAAGAGAAAATTGGCGTGTTTGTAATGCATAATGATGAGAAATAGTACTCATTAAAATATTATGAAACAGAGAGTTCACGAATGCAGTATGTTGTAACTTAAGTGTAATTTTCTAGGCTTGTTTAAGTAAGTTTTGTTTGCATGACGCAGAGGAATATAGCCTGAAAGCAGTACTTCAGCAGGGCTTCAGAAAAGTTAGGTGTAACCATGAATGGATCACAAGATAATGGACACCCCCCTCCACTAAGTACGGATGTCTTGGCGACCCGCGCTCACGTTCAGTTTCCTTCCGATTTTCAATTGGAAAATTTCATTTACGTGTGGAAATCGGAAAATTCTACTTACGAAATTTTGAATATTACTTTAGCAGTTTCCTAAAGAAATTCAGTGACCTATTTATATAGTAAATCTGGAGTGAGTTTCTTTGTCTGCCCCCACCTTCTGCACGCAACAAAAAACAACTGATTAACATATTGAAATTAAAAACATAAAATGTCCAATCTCGTGTTTTATGATGGAAATGTATATGATCGTATTAAGGATAGAATTATTAAACACTAATGGCTGAAAGGAAAAAATTTCATAATAATATATTTGCCCTAAACATTTTTCAATAGCAGTATATTTATTTTTTTTCAATCAAAAAATTATACTCAATAGTTTTGCTCGGTGGAATGTCAAAATCGTAAAACTTTAATTTTAAACACATAAAATGTACACTAACTTACTTGAAAATTTAACGTCCTCTACCGCACGAATTCATTTCCTAAACTCGAGTTCTATAGAATTTTTTTTTTTTGCGTTTTCTTTTCAGTATTGTTAAGCGTTTGTATAATTTGTGTTAGTTGTCGTCCTAAAAAAATGTTAATATCTTTGTTGGCTACAGTTTAAACTGCTAAAAAAAAAAAGTTATCTACATTTATAGTTTAAATAATGTTGTTTTTCCTTCTGAAAACAGTAATATTTTGTAAGTGACAAGTAATTATACGAAAAATGTGAACATTAATATTTTATATTTGCGAGAAACATCTCGAATTGAACAGTATTTAACAAAAAACCAACTACTTTTTGTTAGTAAAAAAGGCTTAAGATTTTCGTAGGTTAAGTGTGGATATTTTCATGAGAATCTATTCGAAAGTGTTTCGCCATTGCTGAAACCTCCGCAGCCTTCGAGTGACTCCGTGAAGCCAACTCTCTGACGAGGTGAAACTGTAACCGTGCCGTAGACACAACCAAGCTACAAAACCACAGACACCACTGCGGTCGACTTGCGACAGTGTAGGTCGACGACAGCGCTTACGGAAACTTTCCAAACGCCTAGCGCCGTGAATGGAAGCCAGGCCCACAAAAGAACGTATTAATTAATACTTGCACGCCGCATTGTCCTCGCCAATTCAAACAGCGAAGCGCGCAGATCTGCTGAATTAGCAAGCAGGAGGACGGGCGCCAACTTCTCCGCTCCAACTTGGCCAGGGGGAAATTAATTATTGACTTCGCAGCAGAAAATAATTTAAGTTCCGCGGGCTAGTTTTTAATTGATTAACCAGTTTCAAAAATCATCTAATTAGCGCGGGGGAAAAGCAGTTAGGAAGTTGGGCGCTGTGCGCGTGCCAGCTCCCTTCGCCGCCATCTTGTAACCCTCCCCTTGTGCCAGCGGTGGCATTTCACGTTGCCGGTCATTAAAATATTCTTTATTTTATATTTGTACGAAATAATGTTCAACTTGTAGGCATTACTCCCTAAAAACATTGCAGATCACACATTTTTGCATAATTGCACGTTAAAATCATAATTTCGTTGTTTTGCGAGGTAAAAATACAACAAACAAAAATATTTACAGAAAATTTAACAGGGGAGAGTAAAAGGTTATATCTTAATTTTATGATGTATGGTTAGCAAAATTTACTACTACAAATAAAAAAAAAGCAAAATTGCTTCATTTTAAGCAATTTTCAAAAATTACGGAAATATTTCACTGCGTGATTTTAAAGATTTATTGAAGTACCTCATGTTATCTTGCTTCAATGCCAATTATTTAATTTCGGTCAGATAGTTTTCATTATTTGTACGTCCCAAAAATACTGAAATAGTAATTTTGAAATGCGATTATGCAAAATGTATACAATTAAAAATTGTTTTACGTGAGAAAATTATACCCATGATTAATGTCTGCAGGCCAAACAGTAATTCGTATAGATGTGAAATAATGAATTTTTGGTGAAGAGCGCCATTATGGATATTTCCTCGTAAAAATGTAAAACCCCGCTTCGTCACGTCTCGCCGTTACTATCTAGCATGCGACGACGAACTTGAATATCTTCAGTAAACGCCTGCTGTAGTTGATTACGAACTTGAAAAACTTCAGTAAACGCCTGCTGTAATTAATTACGAACTTGAAAAGCTTCAGTAAACGCCTGCTGTAGTTGACGACCTCGAAAATTCGATCTGCTGCAGTGGAACATTATTTTATAACACGTAATGGAATCCAACGTACTGAACTGCACATTTCATTATGAATTTTTCTCTTTCTTCTAAAAGAATCTTCATAGGAAACATGTTCACGTGCGAATTTTATCCATTTTCACTAACAGCTTTCTTTGTGAAAAAATTGGCAAACTCTGAAAAACAATGTTGAATTTATATGAGAGAAACTCCTCTGACAGCAGAAGCAGAGTAAAAGGAACAAGTTTTCAATCAGTCGAAGAGTTGAGAAGAAAACACTCATAACTGTTTAAGAAAGTGGCAGTTGTTAATAGACATTAAACGTGTTTTGTAATATTAAGCCACCTAGCTACATTTCTCACCAGCCGCGTTTCTGTGGGATATTCCAATGTAAATCTTTTCCCAGGGCAGGAATGAAAGTCTCTTCTTTGTTTTCCACTCACAGATTTGGTTATAGAGACGTAAATGTGGTCGTTGAAATGTGCCAAAGACAGCAATGATGGTTGTAAGTAGACCTCTGATTACCATATATAGTCTTCCAGAAAACAGTGTTTTAAACTATAGCGACACTGCTGCTCCATTAAAAACCCCTATAGTCACCGCTGAACCCTCTGAGACCCAGTGTACACAATTATGTAGCTTACATGCAGCAAACAAAGAGTGTTTTGGCCAGCACTGTACACTGCAGGGGTTAATGCCCAATGACCTTCACTGCGGGTATTACATTCGTAGTCTGTCTTCCTGCTCTAAGTAATGAATGGCTCACATTACTTCCGCTGAAAACAAAGCCTACAACTCATTGGTCGTGAAGATAGAACAACAGCCGTATTAGATTAAATACAGCACAGATCGAAATATTTTTCATTTCCAACATGTAAAATCATGAATTAATGTAGGTCTGAGAGGGTTTAAATTACGAGGAAACAGAACACACGCTATTTTACATCGCCGTCAGAATATTATCTTATGGTGACATGTAACTTGAGCCGTTTAGTGTTGTTTACTAGGGATTCCCTATAACGGCCACTTCTCGTATAACATAGCCAGCTTCACGCGCAATGTTACAGCAGACCGAGTGTCTATAACATAGCCAGCTCGCGCGCAATGTTACAGCGGACTCAGTGTGTATAACTTAGCCAGCTTCGCGCTCAATGTTACAGCGGACCGAGTGTGTATAACAAAGCCAGCTTCGCGCGCAATGTTACAGCGGACCGAGTGTAGAGCATTTGAACCACTGCAGTTCTCTACTTGCTTCACAAAGTTGATGGTATCAAATCTTTTGTCGCCAGGCGCCACCGACGATTGCAGCAAGTCTCGTTAATTACAACACCACGCCGATAATTTAACCAGGCAGAGAATTAGCCGGTTTGAAAAAAAAAACGCGTACCAGTAAACGCAGATAATTTGCAATTCTCGTCGCTTTGGAACAAATAAACTTTTAACCAATAAAACAATTATTAATCACTGCTGATCGATGGAGTCAGAACACCGCAAGGGCTTATTAACTTCCGAAGGATTATACCCCGTTCGTTTATATTACGGCCCCGGCTGCCAACACAATGTAATACAATATCTCTCTCTCTTACACGCCTCAACATGTAATCCTGCCTTCTCGCAACCACACACAGTTGAGGTTTATTCTACTCGGGCTGGAAAGTGCGATGTTAATAGTATACTTAACAGCTTGACATTTGTTCCGCCATGTTGCGCTGGCGTCCCATGTGGGTCTGATTTTTCCGTTTTCTATGTAAGTAAATGGGATTTATTACAGTTTTCATAAAATAACTATAATCGTGTAAAATCTTTCTGTTTGTTTTGTGTTGCAACTTTTGTAAATAATAATCATTGTTATTCGCACTAGAGTGGAAATGTAACGAAATATGTTCACGTGTTTTTTAATATTCTTTCGTAAACGAGATTTAGCAAACCGTTGGCCTACACAACTGCTTCTGTTAAATTTGACAACTGAGCTGAGAAACAATAGTGGAATGGTCCAACATATTATGTTTACGGCTTTCCTGTGCAGGTTCCTAAGGTGAAAGCAGAAAAGTACAAAGTTACTTTTGATGACGGCTGCATTTATTTCGCACTTAAATTCGTAGCTTTCTCCATTGAAATAAGCTCGTTTATGAACGCTCAATGCCAAACACAGTTGCATTTTTACTGTTTTCTGATGTAAACATCATTGGTAGACGTGAATAACAATTGCAAAATAAATATTATATTTTAAATTTTTGTTGGGGTATGTGAATATTACAATTAGAGCCAGACACTAACTTATACAAACAAATAAATAGAATTCCGCCATTTACCGCCAGCTTACAAGTTACTTCTTTGGAACACCAGTGCACCTTGCCGCGGACATTCTTTCTGTGCCAAACTATCACAGAAGAAATGTCGTTAAGGACGTTTAATACCTAAAAAACGATAATTTTTTGTTTGTACCAAGCATTGTTTAACTTGTACGCATTTTATATAATGCCATATCCCTCAAACAAAACAAATTCACCTTATATATTTTTTAATAAATTGACGTTAAATCCAATTTTTTTTCTGTTTTGCTGCATCCATAATAATAAATACTCACTAAGAAGTAAAAATTGAAAAATTTACAACATAAACTAAAGCCGTGGACTATCGCATGACTGACAATATATCCAGATAACAGTTCATGCAATTTTTAAAAACGTTTGTGATATATGCAAACATTTCTTTATATTTAACTTTTTTTTCATGTATATAGTTTGTTATTTGGTGATTGCATGTGTGTCGCGTTTTAACCCCCTCGGCATGAGTTTACTTGTGCTTCGCGTGGTAAACCTCGGCCATAGTTTACTTTGTAAACTTTTTCATTTGTACAATTTGGTGTTTGCTATTATTACCGAAGTAAAACAGAACAATTTTGGATTTGCCATCAAATTATTCGAAAAATATACATCTTAAAATTTTTTATTCATGGAAAATGACATCACACACAATGCGATGAACAATGTTTGATACAATTATAAAACTATTAATTTATTGGTATCCAACACCCGTAACACAGCTAAAGTGATGAAGTAATTCTGTGTGTTTCCTTCGCTATGGTTGTCGAGGGGAAGTAAGTGAGGAATGAAGATATGGCGTCCTTAACACATTCGGAGTAACATATTCATTTATTTATAGGAAAGGAACCCGAGTAATTTATATTTTATCTGTCTATAGAAAAAAATCAGGATGCTCGAGTGATGCGGTATAAGTGCACCATATTAAAAAAAAAAATTCATTTGTCCATTTTGTTACAAAAATAATTTAAAAAACCAAAGGAAGAGAAAAGAGAGTCTGTTAACAGGGCGGGTGATTTTCATGTAACTATTTTTTTTTAAAATAACCGCACCATTCGGGGAATAAAATGACAAAAAAAACAACACATAAGCGGAAGTTTAGTAACCAAGATAAAAAAAAAACACTGGAAGAAACAAATAACAGATTACACAATCCAAATCGAAGCTGAATAATATTTTTATTTAAAAGCTCACTCTCTTGTGTTACAAAGCACCATCACTGAGTGTATACGCTCAGAACGAATTTGTGCTGATTTCAAAATACTTTTGAAGCGCACTACCATGATTTACTTCCGCTGTATGTTTCTGTGAAAACAATAACATTTTTCAATTTAAGTGAACACCGTTCACATTTGTTGGAGTTGTCTTGCAAGTAAAATTTATATATATTTTAGAGATATAAATTGCTGGGAAAGACAATTAGTTAAACTCAGTTACTCCTAAAATGGTTTCTTTGTTATACTGAGAAAACGAAGCTGTAAAATACATTTATCGGGAATTTTTTGCATGGAATTATGCATACATAACATAGTTGATAGAAACACGTCAAGCTTCCGCAACAGACTGATTTATTTGTTCCTTTTTAGCACATACATAGTTACAGTTCNTCCGACTTATTTTTATATAGTAGATATACAGATAACGATTTCTGCAGAGTCCATGAACAAATGTTTTGCTGGGCTGATGCATTCCTTAAGCATAATATATTGCTCTGCAATGAGGTGTACAAATTCACGCCGTAAGCATTAGCTCGACAGAAACGCATACATGCTAAGCCACCGGTGTCTGCTAGGAAAGGAGACACGTGTTGTAATAGCTACTCGTCTGCCGTTACAACGGCGCCCTCGAGCGTGTGGAAGTGATTACAAAATACCTTATATCAAGTAAGGGGCCACGGCGGCACATCATTAAAATGCTCGCCTTTCACCATAGCGAGTCGGGTTCGATTCCCGGCGGAGTTGCTCCCGGATTTTTGCACGCGTCGAGCGATGCCACTAGTTAGCGAGTTTTCTCGTGGATCTACGGTTTTCTCCCGCCCTTGCATTCCGGCGCTGCTCCATACCCACCTCACCTCACCCTCGTCGGCTCTCAAGACCCCGATAGTCAACGCCTTACAACAAGTCAAGAAAGTAGCTATGAGCCCGAGGAGAAAGTTCTCAGTAGATTTACGCCTTTTACAAATTGACACTAATCAAATGTTACAAAATTAAGTTTTGATTTATCACACGTGAAATGAGACAAGATAACACAAATCACAGTCTCAGTGGTTATTGAAGGGGGACATCACCTTTAAAGAAGACGGTTTCAATTTATTTTATTGGAAAAAATTAGTTAACATATCTGATTTTACAAGGAATTGCAGGACAGTATTTTTCTGAATGTAAATATTAAATGTATAGTTAACAATATCATCTCCATTAAACATAAATATAGGATGTGGTATTATTACGGAACTTACTAAACACAGATTGCATAGTTGTATTTCGAACTTTACCTACTCATTCGGCAAAAACAGTTTTATAAGAAATTAACACCAAGATAAACATTGTTGTTAGTTTTACTTTAACTATTGTTATATATTATATTTTTGTTACATATTATATGTTATATATAAATATTATATTGTTATATCAAAACAAATTTAATACAGACGAAATTTATACTATTTAGTGCAATAAGACATTGGATCTACTGTAAAAAAAAAAAAAAAAAGGAATGATATCAGTAAAATATTCACACGTGAACGCCTTCTTTAAATATACCTTCATACTGGAATTTGTTGTTTAATTTTATGTATTTCCTATTTTCTGTAATTTTTAATAAAGTCTTTTAAAAACGTCTTGTTAATGGGCGCGTGCCTCCTTCAGTAATCGCTTTGAGGGGCTAAGAGTTTTGTTTTGTTTTCGGTCTCATTTTGCATAATCAATCGCCTCGTGAACGTTGCAAGATTTGAACAGGGACAACGTGTGCAGTGTTCTCTATATTCAGTTGGTACCACTGCAGGGTAATCACCGGAAACAAATGGCAATTGCGATCCTCTTCCTCCAGCGGTCCTGCAATCCACTGCGGAATTCATTAAGACTCAGGTGCACCTCATCTACTCGGCACGAGGAGCCAGATTGTCGTATGGAACCGCGAGCTTCGCACACTTTGGTGCCAGGTCCGTCTTTCAGCAGAAATCTCCGCTATTTCCGACAAAACCACAAAAACTGTTAGTGTGGCAGGTACACTGTAAAGAATTATCAGGTAAACTTCCTAAACTGTAATGGAAGTTTCTAACCTATAGGGCCTACGTTGTACGGAAAAGGTACCAAATAACAGCCTGCAAATATAGAAGTGCGTTGCACTGTTGCTATACAAATTTGCAAACTTCCCTACGCATGTGACTCTTTCCTGAGCAAATGCAGAAACACTGCCATAGATAAATGGGGAAAAAAACTTTACCATTCGCTCTTTCTCACTATACGTATACACTGATATGGTGAATTTACAAATAATTTCTTGGGGTGTAATTCTGCAAAAAATTACAACACTCGCGAGTCAGAAAGGTGACAAATGATACCGGAATTAATACTTCTAAAAAAAGAAAATTATGTTTCATTGGTGCGTGCCGTATATGTCGTGCGTGCCGCCTCAATTCTGCTCTCACGTACGCTTTGTAAGCGAAAGCCGCCCTTCGTGAAGCGGCTCTGAATTGGACTACAGCCATGTGTGGCGGGTTACCTTAATCAGGTCACGTTTTTCTGCAAGCATATGAATTTCGGAAACCAGTGCATCTATACATTTGGAAGAGGTGAGCATGATAAAGTGTTTCAGCCTGTGACTGTTACTGTTTTCTAAACATCTCATGTTTCATTTTGCCAGTGTTACTGCAGCAGAAAAATTAAGCTCAAGTCATGATATTAGTTTTATGTGTTCATATGCCCATGTACATCGTGCATTTATATTTTTTTCACTGTATGTAATATAGTACTACACTATTGGTATCCGCAGACCGTGTTCATTCGCCGAACGAAATTCTAACTTTGCAGAGTTTTCTAATTTAATCTGCTATTTGTTGCTTAAGTGAGAGGGCGACACTGAGTATGCCCTACACTAGCGTCAAGGTTGGTTTACGATAAAATACTGAAGAATTAAGACTTGTACTTACAACTCGTTAAGTACACCTAACATTTGTTAAGTCTAGCGAATCAGAATCGTAGGACACCAAAGAAGACTACATAACCTGGAAAAAGTGTGAAGATTATTTAGGTATATTTGATTATTTGTGTTTACTTCTTGTTTAATAGTTTTTAAAAACTCGTGGTATCTTATTGAAGGGGATTGATGGGAATGTACGTCAATAAATCTGAAAAAAGGTTAAATAAAATTAATTCAATAACTATTTCCAAGAAATGAAACATGATGATGAGCACTTGTTTAATTAAAGAGGATACTCTCTCCCGAATAAAATAACTCATTGCATACGATCTCAAGATACGACGTAACCTAAATCCTACATGTAAATTCAGTTTTCTGCCAACAACAACCGTCACTGTGCTCTGATTGGCTACTTCATAACGATTTCTTAAGTCATGCCAAGAACACACACGCGAAAATACCGTACTCACTACATACTAACATAAACATTCTTCTACCAAGCGTTTTAATTTGTCACTTGAGTTAAATTTCAATATATAATTATTCGTGTAAACTTTCTTCTTTTTTAACAATCTGTGTTGATATCGCATTTGATTTTTCAATTTATTATCTATGTGTGTTTATATAAATGAATGTTAGTTTGATTTTGATAGCACAGCTGGTTATAATCCATTCACGGTACTTCACAGTTTTCTAAAACACTGCTAATTTTTTACTCTTGGTTACCAATTACGTATCCTTCCGCTACAAGTAAACATAAACACTGCCATGTGACTTTTACGTTTTAACTGACAAATACATTGTTTACTGATTACAGATGTTCAAATAATTATGTCATATTTCAAAATCCATTACACACGAATATTCACAATTTAGGCCTAGAACCATATTCATGTCAGCTTTATGAAATTTAACAATGTCTGTTTTTACGATAGTTCTTACGGTTACTATGTTACATTGTTAACTAATTTGTTATACACATAAGTAGATATACAAAGGGGGTTCTGGGTCAGGCATGCGGGGTGTAAGAGGGTAGGAGCCATATGGCATCAGGCAGTAGACCAGTTGTGGCATTTGTCAGAGGACCAGAGGTAACCTTGAACTTGACCTCAAAGTTTCCCGTTTTCCCTGAAATAACACTTAAAATTTCTAGAATTTTCCTCCAGATCTATAAAAATTTCCTCCAAAATTTTCTCCACCCAAATTTTTATGAGTCACTCAGTCTTAACATAGCATGACCTTGTTTCAGGAATGTTCCATATCTTTGCCCTGTCATGATACTTCATACCCTGTCATTCCGACTTTCATGCTCTGACATTCTGCCTTTCGAGACCTGTCATTCCAGCCTAGAATTTTCAAGTATATTGCCCTGTAATAATACTTCATGCTCTGTCATTCTGCCTATCATGCTCTGTCATTCCACCATATAATGTTATAGTTCATTGCCCTGTCATGATACTTCATGCTCTGTCATTCCATATTTCGTGCTCTGTTATTCTTCCTACCATGCTCTATCATTCCACCCTAGAATGTTCAAGTTCATTGCTCTGTCATGATACTACATGCTCTGTCATTCTATCTTGATACTTCGGGCTCTATTATCCATGCCACCATCTCGTTTCTGGGGTAAGGCAACCACTGTCCTGTATTTCGTGACTCTAACTCGTTACATAATTACTTTCCCTATTCCTACTTAAGTCAATGTGGTATCGAATTCATGCAAATAATCATATTGTATGGGTTCACATTAGCATTCGAATCGAAAACATGACTTGGTATATTTACGCACACAATACTATGCATATAAAATTTAATATGGTGATCGTCATTGCCTCTTATTCACTTTTCTGAAATAATATTCGAGTTCTCCTTGAAAGTTCGAATCCGTAGACATGCAGCTCAATATTCTAATTTCAAAGTTACATAAAAATATAATTATTTAAATACCTCACTTTTATTTTTATGATAATGCTTTCGTAATATTTAGAAATACGAATCCACATACACATTGCTCGGCATTATATTTTCAGTAAGTTATAAAAGTGAATTAATAATTATTACATTAAATTTATAACTTTTGTTTATAAATTTTTATAAATTTTATTGTATGTTTGAAAGTCAACCCTTTATTTATAATATTATGCATTTTTAGTTGCTTGTCAACATGACTGATGTATAAGTTAACAGGTTATTTTATATATACATAATTTAGACCTGTACGGGCACCCATGTCCTGGTGGCTCAGTCGGGAAATTGTGGTTAACTAAGCTTATAAGAGGGCTAATGGCATAATTAACCCAGTCACCCTGATCGTTGTCGGGAGCAATGTCTGTGATATGAATTTGGTGACTATTGCTTCGCTGGCTAGGAAATGTTGGCCATCTATACTGATACCAGAGCTTAAAGTATACTTGCCCCATCACTCTGTTCGTCGTTAGAGGTGATTCCTATGATATGAATTTGATGGCTAGTTCTTAAACAGGTCAAGAATTATGGCAAACTATGTTTATTAGATGGCTTAAGGCATAATTACCTAACCAATATGATCGACGTCAGGGGCGATGCTTTTGATATTAATTTTGCAACTTAACGGTTCTGTTATTATTGCTTACTATGCCCACAAGTTTGTGGGAATCGAATACATACATACTGTTCTTGGTGAACCTAGCAGTGGTTTGTTAATCATAGGCTTACTTCGCATAGCTTGTAAAATATGGTTGTAACAAGGTGGAGTGACAGTATGCAGTAGCATGAGAGTGTGATGAACTAGAACAGGGGTGGCGAACCTTTATGTATCAGCGTGCCATTTTTTCTAAAGAAATGTTCGATGAGGCCATAGACGTGCCGTCAGATAATTTTTACTTGGTGATTATTAGAAAAATAACAATACTAAACACTATCTACTCAAAACTCTTTATTTACTACCAAAAATACATTTTGCAATGTCAAATAATAAATGTTTCAGTTGTACGCATAATTCAAATTACATTAGTGTGACTTCTGTTGTTGCAGATTAGATGACAAATAATTTATATTAGGGTTGTAAGATGTTACTTTTAGCAGAATGCATGCTGAACTGGAGTCATCTGTCAAACGGTTCCTAAGCGAGTCTTTAATGTTATTCATCTGACTTTTATTACTGAGCGTCCGTATCCATCTACTTTTATACCAATTTATAGCACGAGCCAGCTTCTTCAAACAGTAAAATGTGTCTGGAAACAAATTCCATGTATCCAAAATTTTGATACTGGCATTTTTATTTATATTACTTGACAATCTTTCTGTAAGTTAATTAAGGTTGAGAAAGGAACGAAGTTATTTAAAAAGAATCCATATTGAACTAGATTGGAAATCAATCAGCTGCATTTCAAATTCTTCAATTTCCAACCAATCGAATGGGGACAAATTCAGTTTATCAAATGAAGTCACATCAGGGTACATAATAAACTTTAGTGTTTCCGATAATTCTCTGAACTGAGAAAATCTCGCTGAGAATCCCTTGATTGAAGAATCAATTACAGAAATAAATTCTTCAGTTACTTCTCCACCTGGTTTCTCATGTATATCTAAATGGTTGAAATTTTTTTTCAAGTTTGGGAAATACTTGTAGTTTTTTGTAGTAATATCGTTCCTGAAAACATGTAGTTTAGCATCAAAAGCGCGAATGAGATCTATCATGACGATAATTGTTTTATTTGTGCCTTGAAGCTTTACGTTCAATTCATTGAAATGTTGGCATATGTCTGTAAAAAACATCAATTTTGAAAGCCACATAACATCCAACAACTCTGGGTATTGTTCAATTTTTCCCTCATTTTGCACAAACAGTCTGATTTCTTCCAAGCAGTCAACAAATCTTTGAAGTACGTTCCCGCGGCTCAGCCAGCGAACATTATTATACATCAGTAAGCCATTATATACCGAGTTGACTTCATTCAACAAAGCATCAAACTTTCGCTTATTTAAAGCGTGCGACGATATGAGGTTGACTATTTTTGTGACTACCGCCATTACCTTATCAAGAGATGTTAAACCACTCTTAGCACACAAGGCTTGTTGGTGAATTATGCAGTGGAATTCAAGAATCGAATGTCCTA
The DNA here is from genome assembly GCA_002778355.1 of Clitarchus hookeri. Taxonomy (NCBI): domain Eukaryota; kingdom Metazoa; phylum Arthropoda; class Insecta; order Phasmatodea; family Phasmatidae; genus Clitarchus; species Clitarchus hookeri. The sequence continues at coordinate 66,959 of NQII01001446.1, read as the reverse complement.
CGTCTGTTTGAAATAAACTTATGAAACCATTTTTTTTGCCCACCATACTTGGAGCACCATCAGTTGTGACTGAAACAATTTTTTTAAAATCAATTTCTTTCTCAGCAAGCGAATTTTTAACAGCCGTACAAATATCTGTGCCCTTTGTAGTTGTTAGCAACGATGTTATCGCAATTAATTCTTCCTTAATGATGTTTCCTACGCAATATCGAGCAAAAACAGCTAAACGTGCAGATTTAGTAATGTCAGTACTTTCGTCAATGCATAGCGATATAAAAGGAGCGGAGTTAATGTCAATTTTTTGTTGATCTGTTATATTTTCGGCCAGTTTTAAGATTCTTTCCTTTATTGTATTTCTAGATAGAGGAGTATCTTTAATGCGCTGAATTATCTTATCTTTATTATCGAAATCATCAAAAAGTGAGGGCGCGCATGCTAACCAGGCTTCCTTCAAAAACTCTCCATCTTGAAAAGGTTTACTATGCCGAGCAATGACATTTGCAGCCGAGTAACTTGCCGCGCTCGTATGACAATTTTTGCCAACATATTTAATCATAGACGTTGACTGTTTATTTCTGTCTTTCATTGCACTTGCAATTAATTCCTTTTGCACTGGTTCGCTTTTTTGACTAAGAGATTTGTGATTTGTTTCAAAATGCCGTTTTACAGACGATGTTCTACATACCACTGTACCAGAACATAAAACACACACCGCTTTGTCGCCTTTACTTATCATGCCATATTTTTCAGTCCACCAAGTTTGAAATTCTCTATTACACTTACTATCTTGCCCTTTTTGTTTTTTTGCTGAACTAGCCATGGTAAATAATAGTTAAAAATCAACTTTAAAATACAGTTGTGTCAACGAAATTGAACGAACGAAAACGTCAACAAACTATGCGTCATTAGCAATTGTAGTCCACGACGTAACTAAGGCAAGACAATAACAAACGAGCGCGCTTTCCGCCCGCCGCCCCGCGCACCGCACCCGTTCACTCCTTAGCGTAGGTCCGTAGGATCACTCGCGCGCGTTCGTTCCTAATATAATACTGATACCTCCCTATTTGCGCTATGGCGTATAAGTCTGTATCTGCTCTCTGCGTAGGGCGCCAGCAATGGATGCTAGTCCTCAGTGATAGGGCGTGTAAATATGTTGACACTACTGTTCGTAGTTCAAATTTACCAAATGAATTTGAACTTCCTTGAGAGTTCACGTATGTCGTTTTATTTTTCGCTTAACAAGGTTCTTCACACTTGCTGCATGTCTCTACTTAGCTTGTCTCGAGGCGCTGGTTCGTCTCTCGGCTGGGGCTGACTCCGCTCCGGTGTCGAACTCGGGGCTGCTTCGTCACCTCGTCGGGAGGCTGCGACAGTTCCTCGCAGATTGGTCTTGGCGTCGTGATGCCTTCTCTCGAACTCCACTCCTCCCGGCTCCACTCCTCTTTCCTCGACTCGCGTATGCCGACTCACTCCCTCCGCGTCTGTGGTAGAACTGACCTCTTCTCGCCTGCTCCTCCACCGTTTTATTAGCCCGTTAGCCATATTAAAACGCCTCATCTCGCACGTGGATGGGGGCTGAACGCCGTGCCCTTGGTCGTAAACACGTGTTCGGCACTGCGGCTGTCCGCACGTGGTCTCAGCGGCGCCAGCGATTTCGGCATTAAAGTTTTATGGCTTCGCCCACCACGTGCTCGAGTGGGATACCCGGCCCCAGTTGTATAGGGCTTAGCGTCCCCCTTTCCGCTGCGAGACACACATGTTCCTTCCTTCCCGGAATTCTGGTGTTATTGTTCCAGCATGCTCGCCAAAGCTATTAGCTGATTTTTGGCAGTAGCCAGCCTGCGAGAGAAATGCAGCTGTGGGCTGTGAAACCTTTTAACGTTTTCGACGTAGCTGCGAGAGGCTGTGCCTTCTCGTTGCGGCGGAATCCCGGCGTCATTCTTCTGGCACACTCGCCGAACCCTTAGCTTGTTTATGGTGGCTGTTCGCGTTTCCTTGTCGTTGCGAGTTTCGACAGTGTGTGCCTGCTGACGAAAAAAAATATCTCGGGATGCAGAATGCATCAATACGTCATAGTGAACTTTGTTATTTTAAACTAAAATGCAAACCTTTTGATCCGTGGCGTGGCGTGCCCAAAATATTGTTTCGTGTGCCATCAATGGCAAGCGTGCCATTGGTTTGCCATCCCTGAACTAGAACATTATTGAAAGATGGTTGGTGTTGACATGGAATGAGAGCATGAACTGGAACATTCTTGAAGCAAGATGGCCGATGTTGAGAGAGAGAATGAAGGGCGGAATGACAGAGCATGAAGTGTCATGATAGGGCAATATATTAGAACATTCCTGAAACATGGTCATGCTATTTGTAAACTGAGTGACTCATGAGCATTTGGGAGTGGAAACTTTTCGCAGGAAATTTGGCAGGTGTGGAGGAAAATTCGAGAAATGTTACGGAAATTCTATAAATTTGGAGTGTTTTTCAGAGAAAACAGGGAAATTTTGAAGTCAAGGTCAAGGTCTCCTCTGGTCCTCTGCGAGATGCCACTACTGGTCCTCTGTCTGATGCCGTATGGCTCCTACCCTACTACACGGCACACCCCTGAACCAGAACCACCATTATATATCTACTCACTATATAGCACATTATATATAATTCACGTTAATATTCTGCAGCAACTGTGCTTAACCATGTTACAACTGTGGGGAAAGAACTGCAGTATTTAACCTCTTGTTATTGGTGTGTTTTTGGGTTTTTTTAGTTAAAAGGACGACCTTGGTTGGAATGAATATTAAAACGAAGAAGCAAACAGTTCAAAAAAAATGAGAGTAAATTGAACCACGCTAATTTTTTGTACGTAGCAGCGATCAACTTAAAAAAGAGTGGTGGAAATGCACACAAATAGACCTGCCGTACATTCTACTCCGCTCATATTTCTTTGCATATGTACTTAGTTTTTACTAGGTTTATTTAATTATTTATTTAAAATTTCTAGCTGGGCTTAGTAATTAGTTTGGATTGTGGCAAACATTCAGATCACAAAAACGTAATCACGTTACACAATTGTGTTTTCAAACACCTAAGCCGAAGTTATGTTGTGATAATTAAACAGGCTAGTAATTAACATCGTCGTAAACACAGTTCACATTTAAAACGTATAGATGTCGCACGTCCAATATTTGCAATCACACACATACACACACACACTGGGGCAGCGTAACGACCCCGAAGCAGCCACACTTTCTCACACGCTCCGGTCACGACACATGTTACACTATATTCATTACTGCCGTGGAAACACAGGTTTATCACAATAACTTGCCTAGGTAGGTTTAAAAAGCACAACGTGTAAAAACGTGATGTGATTATTTAAAGTATTTTTCGCAATATGAAAAATAAACGTTTCATTTAGGAACAGAAATACGCCATGCCATCATGTCATGTCGCCACTTGCCACTTCTGCCAACTTCGGATTTGTAACCCTCCCGCCATCACATCTAAATATATTTTATTAAGTATTAAAACCTTAAACTCTCTTTTCAGCTGTTAATTAAAAACTCAAGAATATTTATTTAGGCTTAATAAGTATGAAATAAGCTAAAAACTGAAAACATGTATAGTTTTCCTGCTTCTACCAGCGGTGCGAAACATCCCGAGAGAGAGGGAGAGAGAGAGAGAGATAGAGAGAGTGATAGAGAGTGTACATTTTGGAAATCACGTTATGCAAAATAAAACAGAACAGAAATGTAATTTGCTGGACGCCCTTACTGTAAAAACTTGTTAACGAAATGTACTAGATTTTAAATAAAAAACGACCTATTTGCACGTTTCTTAAACCAAAACACTGATACGGATATTAGGTGCTACCATGCAGAAAAAAGAGAGAGTTTTTTTTAACACAAATGAGCAAAAAATCTTTTAAAAAAAGGTAAAAACTGTGAAGTTTGGCAAACAAGCTAGCCTACGAGATTAATCTTTAAGTACAGAAATGAATACGCAACATTTAAATGAGCGTAGAATTTTTATGGATGGGTTGCTGTGTTAGGCGTATGACCGTGAAATGCTTACCTTCCCTCTTTCCCTCAAAAACCTATATCCCATTCCAAGAACAGCGTAAGTTAAGAGTGCCGCCTCCATGCTTGGTGGCATAATTTGTGCTCAACCAATTACGAATACTAATTTTTTTTTAAAAATTCACATTAAATTCAATTAAAAAGTTAACGGAAGATTATAATAAAAATTGCCATGGTATATACTAAAATTTAAATATTGAAAGAGAACCAGCGCAAGAACTGCAATTAAATTAACATCAAGTCCAAGTGAAAAAAAAAATTACCAAATGTTTACACTTTTGTACATTTATAGAGAGAAGAATATTTTGTGTGAGAAACCATCGAACAATCGATTCAGTGCACCGTTTTAAAACACTGTGATGATGAAGCAGCCAATTATAATTAGACCAATCGCAGATTTTAAAGATTGCTTTTTCCTGTGAAATATGTGCATAACTCTGCAACCCTGATATAATATGTAGCGTAAAAATAAATATTTATATGAAAATATATTTTTGAGTAAAAGGAATGCGGGATTTCAAAATGTAGTACAGAGGGTTACGTTTTACCTGCTATACATACTAAACACGTATTCTTGTAGGTAATCACAGTCTTTGGGAGGAGAATATTCACGTGAGGCAATCATAGGTTTCACTTTATTTAACGGAGTTTCCCAATATCAGTTCAATGACATCGCTTGCTCCATTTAACGAAGTTATAACTTCTCTTATCAGTATAATATAGGATTAATAAAGGCACAAAGAATTGAAACGCAAGTTTTTAAATAACTATTTTTCAAGTCTGCCATTAATACAAACTTTGACATAAAAAATTATTACACTCTGCCATTATTAAAAATAATATATACTAAAGACGTAAACTTACATCACGAATTGATGTGTAAAATCTTTGTGATGTTTTTAATTTGGTTCAAAATGCTTATAATACAGTATACTCATTGTTAGTCACTTAAATAGTAGAATGTGTTACTAAACCGCTGATCTTATTATTTTCAAGCTTCCAGTACGACTTAACTAATGTAAAATTACTTACTAAATGTTTCTAGCGGCAAACATACGATAATAAACAGCAAAAAAAAAACCATCCTCCAGAATAATGAATTAAATACTGTCGTATATTCAAGTTACATTCATTGAAGTGTTTTAAAAGTCTGTGAAAAGAACATACTTATTTCGTAAATTTTGAAGAAAATCAATTAACAGCGTGGAGCTTCAAAAGGTTTTATTCATATAATACTACCAACTGCTCTTACCTCTCTAGTTTCATACTTACAATTGCCAGAACTGCTTTCTGAATTAAATTAGATGATCACTACTTCTCGTAACAAAATGGTTACAACTCAGCACTTTCATTTAAGTTAATTTATGATGCTTTTACACTCTTTTATTACCTCTTTTTGTTAAGTTGCGTCTGCTATATTGTTTTCAATCAATGGCTGGTGTTTTTTAGTACGCCATTACCAGTACATAATCTTGTAATGGCATTCTAAAAAACAAGTCATTATCAGTCCATAACCTTATAACGGCTCTCAAGTCCTCCTCGTTGTTAAGAACCGCTCAAACTTTACCACTCCACTCCATACCCTTTTATTCGTTAACTTACTTTCTGTGGTGGCGTCCAAGTTTTGCAAGAAAGTTTTTTGAACAGAAAAGTAGAAGGGCTCACAGTTGGAGGTAGCAAATAATTACTTGCTTCGCTTCGCAATAAGAGCTTTCCACAACGACTGTGTGAAGTAACGGCAGCACGCCCGGTTAACACGGGCGTCTCACCAGACTGCGGGCCGTGTTACCAGAACCACTTCAAGTGGCTGTTTGGAAATTGCTGCTTCAAGAGCGAGCTAAGCAGCAAGCAGGCTCTGTCCCGCTGCGTTTCGCTTCTAGCGCGCGGTGGTTCTGGCTTGCCACGCTGTTTCACTCCAGAGCTATATAATCCCCTCGCAAACTGAGCGCGAGAAATGCGATAACGAAGCGAATCGATAGGTGCGAAGGAAAAGTAGATTGGTAGGTTGAGTGACTTTAGAGAACTTTTACACCAAAACACTGTGGCATGTCTTCCAGTCGTTTGTGTTGTAGACATATGCTTCAAAAACACTGCAATGGAGTTTTCACGCGCCAAGTAGACAAGCGAAGTATGAACTCTCGAAATCTGATGTATGTGTATGAAGCCTATATAAAATATGTATCATATATTCAAAAATATTTCATTATTTATTTACCTTATATAATTGTAATTTGATAAAAATATTAAATCTGTAAAAATTATTTTAAAATGTTTTCAAAATATAATTATAAAAATTTTAATATAAAAAAATTGTTTCTAATATTTTAAAAAATATCTAAAACTAGTGCCAAAATATTTTTAATATATGTAACAAGCCGTTTATCTGTCAGTTTAACGCACTAATAGCCAACGGGAGTCTGGCTTAAAAGTTCCTGACATATAACATCTATAAATGCTTAATATTTTAGGTGGAACAATCAGCGAAATTACAAAACAAAGAAATTGCCCATTAGTTTACATAATGAGCATACTGGTATGCTGTAATTAATTTTGCCAAAACGGGCATTTGTTTTCCGAGATATGACATCACCTCAAAATGTTGTAAGAGCGGAAGTTTAAAAACAAGTATTCGATATGGCTTGAAAATTGTGCACGCAGTAGATACTATGAAAATATTAAACATTGAGAAATATTGGTGTTGGAGTTTGAAAGAGGTTAACACAAAAAAAAACTCCAATTGCCTACACGTACTCTACACACGAACAAACTCACATCCCATAGAGCGTTGGCTTAAAAAAAAACTGTGATTTTGACATGTTGTGGATCTAGTAACCAATTAATGTTGTAGTAATGGGGGAGGGGGGTGATTAACTTTTTCAGTCCACTCCTGTAAAATATGTATATTGCTTGCACTTTTATTTTCGACGGTACGTTTTGTGAATAACGGTGATAAAATATTAATAAACCATTGCTTTGTGTACGCATCAAATACGCACACAGAAAAACAACGTTAAAACCAATACTCGTTGCACTATAGATATCATACAACGCCTATTCAGTTAGGAAACTACCCCCGTTACGTTAAAATTGCATGTTTAAAAAAAAAAACCAAGCAGTTTTTATGCCTCATACAATAATCGGTGTCCAGTAAATAAACCTAACTAAGAGCATTTGGAAATTTTATATCACTACAATAATGCAACTATTAGCATAACATTATTAACAACGTTCTAAGTGCAATGAATAATCTCATTTTATACAGTATACGCTCCAGCTCCGAAGTCGTGGTTCCCATCCCCCCCCCCCC